>JZKD02S0951125.1:478798-500037 GCA_000966675.3 Picea glauca
TCCAGCCACTTTCATGAGGATGATGGATGATATCCTACGACCATTCACCAATACTTTTGTAGTGGTGTATCTGGATGAAATTCTAATTTACAGCAAGACTTGGGCCGAACACTTGCATCATATTTAGCAGGTTCTGCACACCCTACGACAACACAAGCTATACAAAAACCTGGAAAAATGCTCCTTCGGCATGGACAGGGTCCATTACCTAGGCTACATCATTGATCAGCATGGCGTACATGTGGATCCAGCCAAGATCCAAGTCATCCATGATTGGCCAGCCCCAACAACACTCACTGAGCTTCGGAGCTTCTTGGGACTTGTTAATTTCTACCACAGGTTCGTGTTGGGTTTCTCCCATATTGCATGGGCCCTCAGCCAAGTAAACAGGGGTGGTGGTAAGGAAAAATTTGTGTGGGGTCGGTCCCAACAACAAGCATTCAATGATTTGAAGCAACCCTTGTGCTTAGCCCCAGTACTTTTACTACCAGACCTACAACATCCCTTTGAGATCGAGACAGATGCTTCAGACTATGTTGTGGGCATCGTTCTCACCAAGCACGGCCACCCCATGGCCTATCATAGTGAGACATTGTCAAATACTATCCGTAAGTACCCTACTTATGAAAAAGAAATGTAATCCATTGTGCAAGCATGTCGCTAGTGGAGACATTACATTCTTGGGAAGGAGATAGTCATCCACACTGATCATAAGCCACTGCAGTTCATGCAGACATAGGGAAAATATCAGAATGACCGCCATCAAAAGTGGTCCACATACTTGCAGCAATTCCACCTCAACATCAAGTATAAAACAGGAAGCACTAATCACATCGCTAATTGCCTCAGCAGACCGCTAGTCATGGAACTCACCATGGTGCTAGACTCTTGTGGCCATGAGACATCTGGATGGCCCCAACTCTATGAGACAGACCCTAACTTCGCCACCACCTACCAAATGTTGGGTGAAAATGCAGTTGTCAATAATTTCCATCTTCAGGATGGGTTGTTGTGTCGTCTGGGCCATATCTATGTTCCATCAAGTGAGCTAGTGAAGCTGATCTGGGAATCCCACTATAGTCGGGTGGCAGGACACTTCAGTGTCGAAAAGACAGTGGTGATGCTACAGAAACATTTCTACTGGCCAAAACTTCGATAGGAGGTCGGCAAGTATATCAGGTCCTGCACTTCCTGCGCTATTGCCAAACCAACCACTAAGAAACAGGGCATGTACACCCCTCTTCCTACTCCTGACAGACCATGGGAATCCATCTCAATGGACTACATGTCGAGCCTCCCATCCACCAAGTGGGGAAATGACTGTGTTTTTGTGGTTGTTGATCGCTTTTCTAAGATGGTGATTCTGGTTGCCTGCAAGAAGAGCATCACAGCAAAGGCCACTGCCAAGATCTTCTTTGAACGAGTCTGGGTACATTTTGGAATCCCACAAACCATTGTCTCAGATAAGGATAGTTGATTTCTCAGCACATTCTAGTCAAGCCTCTGGTCACTTCTGGACACCAAGCTCACCAAATCCACGGCCTTCCACCCCCATACAGGTGGCCAAACCGAGGTTGTAAATCGAATGATTGTGCATATCCTTCGCATGTATAATTCAAAGAACCCTCACACATGGGATGATATCCTTCCCTATGTCCAGCATAGCTACAACCGAGCCTTGCATAGCTCAACCAGACATAGCCCCTTTCAAGTGGGTTTGGGATTCCAACCATTGGGTCCCATAGATGTTACACTTCCCCTTGCGGTCACCTCGACTAACTCATCTCTTGCTCCAACTGAAGCTAACAAAGCCACCCAGTTCATTGATCAGATCCAACACATCTGCCAACAGGTTCAGGATATCCTACAGAAGTCCAATGACAAGTACAAACAATGCCATGATCAACATCGGGTGCCGCATAAGTTTCAGGTGGGTGACAAAGTTTGGTTGCACTTGCAGAAAGAACGACTTATAGGACCCCATTGGAAGCTTCACCCACTCCATTATGGACCATACACTATCACCAAGGCCATGGGGGATAATTCTTTTGAGTTCAACATTCCTCCTTTCCTTGTCCTGCACCCAGTGTTCAACGTGAATCTCCTTCGCCCTTATTTCCCACCATTATTGGACACCTCAGAAGTAGCAGAACAACTGACACCAACAGAGCTCAACCCTGACTGCATACAACAAGCATCCAATGATCATATTGTGGATAGATAGATCAAGGGCACTTGACAACAAAGGATCCAGCTTTATCGAGTCGTCAAAGTAGGGCAGCTCCTGCACCAAGGCAAGTGGCTCACCCGGGGCCAAACTCAGCAGAAATTTCCTCATCTAATGGGGGAAATCAACGCAATGGATACCATTTCTTCCTAAGGAGGGAGGATTGATCCAGATGGATATTGGTGACCACCCACCTTTTCCAACTGGCTCAAAACAGTTTTCTAACATTTTTGGCAATTTACTATTCTTAGCAGTTTTTACTTCGGGAGCCATTTTGAGGGCCTAAATGAAGGTTTTTCAGCATCAAGCTCCTCAATGATAGACAAAGGCATATTGAGCCCCCAAAATGAATCTCCTTGATGATACCTTTCCAACAGGCTATCACACGCCTAAAATGGAGATGGTATGCAAAAGTTATGACCCTGAGAAGTTGATGTACTAGCTTACCCAAATGGGGCCCACATGACTTTTGGCGCTTCATCTCCTAGGGTTAGGTTTTTGGATGTCTAGGGTTTTGGACATTATTTCTTATTGTAAAAATGCCTTCAGATACTCATTGTAACCTTCTTCTTGCGAATGCGCGCTATCATCCCATCTCTTCTCAGAGATAAGCCGCCACCATTCCAACAAGCTTGTTTCCACTGCATTTTATAGTTTCAGCTTATTTCGTTATTGAATAGAAAACCAGTTTTACTGTATCTCTGTTATTTTGTGTTAAGCACCTGTTAATAATCTGTATTCATTTTTTTCTGCTCATAAAATCCGGATCACTCAGATTCCATGTCCGCAAGTTCCTCTGATTACATCTCTTGCAAATCTGAGGAACCAAGTCCTCGCATCCCTTTTCACCCTTCTTCAGTTTTTTCCTCTCTCGAAGGAGCTAAAGATTCACTTTTAGTGTTCCAAAACCCTCTGTATAACACACCATTTTCCTATCCAATACTACATATGGTGACCGCCAAAGGAGGAGGTGGAGGGGTTTTAGGAGGAGGAGGTGGAGGGGCTCCAGGAGGAGGAGGGGGCGACCAAGGGCCTCCCCCGCCTCCCAGAGTTTTCGCTAAATTAGTTGCTAGATATGCGCCTCTGGTCCTGCCTGTCCCTCTTCACGACCTTCCTGAAAACTACATAAAAAGCTTACCTAAATTTACAGGGGAAGGGGACCTGACCATGGCCGAACATATAAATTTCTTTGATCAGTTCGTAGATATCCTAGGTCTTGAAAACGAAGACGTATATTCAAGGTTATTTGTTCAGACTTTCGAAGGACAAGTATGAACCTGGTTTGAAAGTCTACCTGTAGGTTCGATATTATCCCATGATGCCCTAGAAGACTCTTTTCTTAGACAATGGGGCGAAAGAAAAGACCATTTGTATTATTTGACCGAGTTCAGGTCTTTAAAAAAAAAAAATCAGAAACTGTTATGGAATTCATTCAAAGGTTTAACAAGTTATATAATAAGATCCCAGTCGAAGTTAAACCATCCTAACCCGCATCAAAGGTAACCTTTGTGGGATCCTTTGAACTCGATTTCATACTTCTTTTGAGAGAAAGGAGAGGGGCTACCCTGACCCGAATGCAAGATGATGTCGTAGAGATCGAATCTAACATGATGGCTTATGGAAAATTAGAAACAAAAGTAGAAATGGGAAACAGAGAAACCAAATGTTTTAGGGAACAAGCGAGACCCTCAGGGCCTAGTAGATCCACAGATGATAAAATGTATGACATGACTAGGATAATTAAAGAGTTATCAAATAAGATTTCCAGAATGGAGCTAGATCAATCCAAGGCAAATCCTTTCGTTAAGAGGGAATCCAGAAGAAACCCCAACCCTCAAAATCAACAAAGACAGATTAAAAATGAAGACCAGAAAATTCAAACTCCTTTAAAAAAATGAAAATTTTATAGGAGGAAACGACCTGCAAGATTTCGAGGATCTAGAAGAAGATGTGACAAATTTGGGTGACGACTACACACAGCCTTATTTACCTAAACAAGATTATGAGAAGTCCTTGAACACTCAACAACCGTCAAATAAATATGATGACATAAACAACACTGATGTTTATGTCTATCAAGAAGTGATCGATTCTATAATGGCTTAGGTCCAATCTAAGTACAACCTGAGGCCTAGAAACAAACCCGCATCGACTCCTCAACCCAAGAAAATTCTCCCAAGAGGTGAAATATATGAGCTTTCCCCAAAAGAGATTGAGATACCTAATAGAAAAATAAAAGGGATAGATTCACAGAATCTCAAAGCAAAGGAGGCTGAGACCCAAGCAAAAGAAACTAAGACAACTGAAACACATATACCGGTAAATAAACTCACGGGAAATAAATCAGCACAAACAAATAAGTTAGAAAAGAAGGAGTTTTAGGTTTCAACCAGAGAAACGAACAAAGGTAGTGGAGGTTTCAACCTTGAAAATGAGATAAATAAGATCAAAACACCAATCCCTCTGGTCGAATTAGCAAAGAATCCTGTGTATCGAAACCAGATAACCAAAATGATAGGTTTTTCGGATCTAGAAAGTCACTCTGATGTGATAAACTTGGAGGATGATAAGCCTAATATCACTTTTGGTCCACATTTTGAGGGTGCCAGAGACACCGTCGCTCCCTTCTATATTACCCTGAATGTGCATGACCAACTGCTGCATAACTACATGCTAGACTCTGGAGCCTCACATAATGTGATGCCTAAGTCTATTATGGACAGACTAGGCCTCAAGATTACAAGGCCTTATGGAGATCTCTACTCTTTTGATTCAAGGAGAGTTAAGTGCATGGGTATGATAAAATATTTAGTAGTCACTCTTGCACAGGTTCCGGTGAAAAGCATCCCGATGGATGTAGTTATCATTGATATACCTCCAAAGTATGGCTTGCTACTATGTAGATCGTGGGGAGCCAAACTTGGGGGGTCTCTTCAACTAGACATGACCTACGCCATGATTCCTGTGTTTGGTGGACAATTTACTTGGCTATATAGGGAAACAAGTCTATCATACACAGTGAGCGACCCACAGAATCCTAACAATTATCATGTTTATGTTGTCGATCAAGATCTAGGGAATTATATTTTGTCTTTTAATGATGGTGTAAATAGATGTACAGAAGACAATTACATAGATGAAAATGAATCAGGAAAGATAGATGAAAATATGTATAGCACTGGAATTTGGAAAATGTTTTTTGATGGTGCCTTGTCATATGAAGGAGTAGGTGTAGGAGTACTGTTTGTAGCACCTGAAAATGAATTTGTTATTTCTTTCTCTTACAGGCTTTAGTGGGATATAGACTACACCAATAAAGTATGTGAATATGAGGCTCTAGTCTTGGGGTTGGAAGCTGCCAGGAAGCTGAACATAAAGAACTTGGAAGTATACGAAGACACAGAGTTGATAGTGAAACAGATAAATCGGCAATACCAAGCCAAACACCTAAGATTAAGATCTTATAGGAATTGTGCCTGGGATTTAATAGAAAATTTATTCTCGTCGGTAAATGTTCATTTCATCCCATGCTCTGAAAACCTGCAAGTCGACTCATTAGCCAAAGCAGCCTCAATGTTTTCCCCCCCTACAGCTTTCAAACTAAGGTACCACATAGAGGTGAGGAATAGACCTTCCATACCAAACAACATCCAACACTGGCAAGTGTTTGAGGATGACGAACAGATTAGGAAGTTCCTTGAGATGGTGGATGACTTCGCCAAAACTCACGTTGACCAAGAAAACCAAAACGACCACACATGGATCATGCAAGAGGGAGAGGATCCTTAGGGGTTCCAGGAAAAGATCGCTAATCATCGCATGTTGGTTTTAAAGAACAATCAGATTCCAAAGGGACTAATCCCTCTTGAGAGACTGTTCAACCAAAATGATATGCCCTTAAAATATGCTTTGTAACCCCAACCAAAATAGGTTGAATACTATGACATAGGGACCGAAGAGGAGTCTAGGATAGTAAAAATATCAAAGTACCTTCCTCCCGAGGTAAAAAGCAAGTATAAAGACTTACTCGGGTGGTATAAAGACATTTTTTCTTGGTCATACGAAGAGATGAGAACCTATGACACCACTGTGATTGAACACAGGATACCCCTAAAGCCTGGTGTCAAACCTTTTAGACAAAAACTCAGACAAATCAATCTTATTTTATTGCTCGTGGTCGAAAGGGAAGTTAAAAAACTCCTGGATGCAAAAAAATATTACCACTGAGATACTCCGACTGGGTAGAAAACCTGGTCCTGGTTAGAAAGAAAAGTGGGGAGATCATACTCTGTGTTGATTTTAGAAATCTAAATAAGTCCTCCCTCAAAGACAATTACCCTCTACCCAAAATGGATCACATTTTAGAAAAAGTAGTTAGGGCAAATAGGATGTCGATGACCGACGAGTTTTTTAGGTACAATCAAATTGTTGTCAATGAGCACGATAAAGAAAAAATAGCCTTCACCACCCCTTGGGGTACATTTATGTATGACAAGATGCATTTTGGTTTAATGAATGCAGGTGCTACTTTCCAACGTGCTATGGATATCGCTTTCATCGGTGAAAGGGACAAATTCATGGTTATCTATCTTGATGATCTAACCATTTTTTCTAAATCTGATGAAGATCATCTGATACATCTCAAGAAGACGTTTGAGAAATGTCATAGGTTTGGTTTGTCTTTAAATCCCAAAAAGTCTCACTTTGCTATGCAAGAAGGTAAACTCTTGGGCCATAGTATGTCTCGAGATGGAATTAAAATTGATCCTAAGAGGGTTGAAGCTATAGACACCATCTATATCCCTAGGAATGTAAAAGATATTCAGTCATTCTTAGGAAAAATAATTTTTTTGAGGAGATTTATCCCAAACTTTGTTGAAATCATGAAGTTGATCACAGATATGCTAAATAAGAACAACAAAGTGAAATGGACAGCAGAAGCCAAATCATCGTTTGCACACATCAAGAAGGTTATAAGTGAGACACCCGTACTGGCAAGCCCTGATTATCTAAAAGATTTTATGATTTTCTCGTTCACCTCCGAACACACACTTGCCACGGTACTCTAGAAAAATGAAGAAGGTTTCGAGCAAGCAATAACCTTTTTTTAGTAAAAGTCTTAGAGATGCTGAACTCAGATACGATATAATGGAAAATCAAGCATATGCTATGGTGAAGGCGTTAAAGGCTTTCAGAACCTACGTGTTACATTCCAAGGTAATTACATACGTACCCACTAGTTCCGTAAAATACATCTTGGTTCAGTCTGACAATGATGGGAAAAGGGGACGGTGGCTCGCTAAAATTCAAGAATTCAACCTGGAGATAAGACTGATGAGACTAGTAAAAGGACAAGGTTTGTCTAAGCTCTTAGCTGGATCAAATTTCAGAGCCCTCATAATAAATGGCCTATAGGGATGTGAAGAGTGTGTGTACATGAACGAGCTCGATGAACAAATAACTGCAATTAGAATCGAAGATAAGTTTGCCTCATCAGATTGGTATAAAGACATAGTGTCCTACCTGCTGACCTTGAAATGCCCGAATGACCTATCCCCATCTAAAGCCAGGATGTTGAAGCTGCATGCGGTGAAGTACTGTATATTCGAAAGCTAATTGTATTGGAAAGACCCACTAGGCTTCATGTTGGTTTGTTTAGTTGAATTAGAAATAAAGAAGGTCATAAACGAATTTCATGAAGGAGTGTGCGGAGGACATCACACCTGGAGGGCAATGGCTTATAAGATCCTGAGGGAAGGATATTATTGGCCCAAACTTTTCTCATACATCAACGCCAAAGTTAGAGCGTGTAACCCTTGCCAATTGTTCGCAGGCAAGCACAAACTCCCAGTGCTACCGTTGGTTCCGGTCAAAACGGAAGCCCCTTTCCAACAATGGGGGCTAGATTTTATAGGTGAAATTAACCCTCATTCCAACACTCAACATAAATGGATCCTGACTGCTACAGATTACTTCACCAAATGGGTGGAGGCTATTCAACTAGAAAGGCAATGGATGCGGTGGTAATGGATTTCCTAGAAGAAAACATTTTGTCTAGATTCAGCTGCCCCCGAAAGATAGTCATAGATAACGCCCAGGCATTTAAATCTATGGCTATGTTCATCTTTTGCCAAAAGTACAATATCGTGCTCGGTCATTCCACGACATATTACCCCTAAGGAAATGGGCTAGCCGAGTCTTCAAACAAGAGTCTAATCACTATAATTAAGAAAGTGTTGAGAGAAAACAAAAAATATTGGCATGTGCATTTAAAATACGCTTTGTGGCCGAATCGGATAGGTACAAAAAAATCTATCGGCACTTCTCCTTTCCAAATGGTATACGGGACCGACGTAGTATTACCTATAAATATATCACTTCCCGTAATGAAACTTTGGTAAGATGAGAAAGAAGAACCAAATCATGTCACAAGAAGAATAAACCAGCTGACTAAAGTCCAACAGCACAGGGCCGAAGTGGATGAAAGGCTGCAGAAATATCAAGACAATATGAAAGTGTTATTCGATCGTAAGTCCAAGGACAGAGAATTTATCCCCGATGATTTGGTTTTGAAATGGGATGCTAGGAAGGAAGACTCGGCAAAACATGGTAAATTTGATCATATCTGGTACGGACCGTTCAAAGTCACAACTCCTAAAGGAAAAAATTCATTTCTATTAGAGAATTTGGACGATAAAATTCTCAACACCCCTGTCAATGGGCGTTATTTAAAGAACTATATGCAATAAATGGTTTCCAAAATTTCCACTATATATATCGGTTTGTGTTTTCTTTTTATTTCATAATTTTTCTTTGGTAAGTCTACTTTCATCACAAATCAAATAGGTCAGTGTTTTTCTAGAAGTAGGGATACGAGATTTTCAATGCATTCAGTTCTTTTAAAGCCATGATACTCTTCATGTTGTTCCCTTACAGGATCCCAGCTTACAGCCCAAACGAGTGAAAGGAATAAACAGACGGTCATATATCGGAGAATAAATTCGCCAAAAACAGGTGATAGAAAAGATTTTCCATTATTTTAGAAGAGAATGAAATGGTAAGGCAAATGTACAAATTCTAGAGAGGTCTATATTTCAAACGAAGGTCTCTAAAGTGTTGTGACAGTCTCATAAGTATGATATGTCATTAAAAGAACAAGTTCTTACTCTGGGTCCTAAGAGTTTCACCTAGATAAAGATGAGAGGTAATTAAAATAGGCAGAGAGAGTAAAGTGTCTCCAAGAAAGGGTTCCAAGAGTCGAGTTTAATCCATGACCCCTGTATTTCGAATTCCAGACCTTTCTCCATCACCCTTTTTCTGTCCTCGGATTTACCTTCTTAAAAAAGCCAAGCACCTTTGCGGGTTTCCCACAGGGAGAGAAGAGGTTATGTTTTAGCTTTGGAGGCTAGAAAACAGACCTTAGAAAGTAAGTCATTCCTCATAACTCCTAAGTCTCCTACTAAATAGATTTATGTGTAGGTTGATCCTGACTCTTCTAGGTTTTTTAACAGTCTTCGAAGGATTGAGGCTTGCTCAAAGGAAGGCCCCTGGAAGTAATTTTTCCCATTTTTCCTGTGGGCTAAGGTGTTTTGAAAGATAAGAGAAGGTTGGTCCCGAGTAATCAAAGCAAGTTGACAGACCTCCATTGTGAATATTACACAGATATCATCCCTGGTATGCCTTATACAAATTGATTGCCCCCACTTTGTGTTTTAAAAAGTAAAATATAAGACAGATGGTGAAAGAAAATTCATATTTGATATCCACCATCTAGTCCAAGAAGACGATGAAAGGAAATTCATAAATGATTGCCCTCATCTTAGCATTTAAACGCATAATTATGATTCGAAGTGGTGAAAGGAAAATCAGTAAATAGGGCCAGATAACTTCACCAGGGTACTGAACATGCTCACTAGCAGTGAAGCAATATCTGAGATATCTGTAAGGTTGTCATATGTAATTTTCACTCTACTCTGGTAACTAGCCTTCTCGAAACCGAATCTACATCCCAAGTTCAGACAGGACCCCCCACCTGATTAAAAGCATGGAATTTACTTTGTTTGATGCAAGCTAAAATCCACAAGATCTGTTGAATTTCCTAGGACTATTTTGATTATCTTAAAGCAAACATGAATTCAGTATCGAGAAGGAGAAATTCATCGAAAGGGCTGCAGCTGAGTTTAGAACACAATTGAATTTTGAAAATCTTTTCAAAAGTAAAGACGAAATATCTTTTTCCCTTTGTATCCCCTTCCTAAAACAAGTTTTTCAGAAAGAAACCACTGAATCCATTTACCCAATATAGGCATGTGGTCTATTGTTCTCCCCGTCTCGCAGGGAGACAGGATCCCTAGTTGGAGCCTATGTTGGAGCCGCCTTTTCCAAGTGGATAAAATATAATTCTTAAGATCAAAAGTTGGTTTTCAAACTGTCTATTACTTCGAGATATTTACCCATTGAAAACCTCAGTATCCTGAAGTGCGAAGTGGCGATGGCCATTATAGTTCTAAATCATCGTCATTTAACTGTTAAGCAAGTTATCACTTCTTCTTTTTTTATCTCATGTCATCGCGCTTCAGAAGTTACAAGTCACATGGTTTTCAAACTCTGATATGCGAAGTTGCGAAATGGTTCCAAAAGTTACCCTAGTTAGTGTCAAGAGTAAACCCTTTAAACCCTACTTAAACATTATCGTGCTTTCGCCAATTGGCGATCGCCTCCTCCAAAAGCCGCTCTTCGCGACTCCGATTCATGAAGTCACAATTTCCCTATTTAGACATGGATTAGCTAAAATCCTGGGCAACGTCACGGGTAAAAAGCTAAATCACACCATCGTGATTTCAGGTATTTTGGACTCCAAGACTAGGAACAAAATTATCTGAGACAACGAACACCAAAAAGAGGTTTCAAGGGTTGAAAGTACAAATTTAAGGGATTTAACTAAATTAATTAATGCCTTAAAGGACCTTTAACGTACGCAGTCTACAAATGAGATTTTTGAATGTTTCCGCATTTCTTTATTATCACAAATCTTTTAAGCATTTATGGCATTGATTTGAATCTTGATGAGTTAATGGAAAATAAGATCTCGTTTCACGCCTAAATCTTTCCATTAAATGATTTGACCATTCTTTCAACAAGGACTCATGCAAAGTTGAAATATTAAAGCAAGGGAGTTTCTTTCATTTGTTCAATTTTATCTCTATTTTGCACTCAGAGTGTTTTTTTTTCGGGATAACTTCTTTCTGTGTCTACAATTCTTACTACAGGAGATCTGAACACAAAGTTTTCTATCATGGCTCCATGAAAAGCATCCAAGGCGGCTGCTAAGAGTTCAGGTCAGGGCTGAGATGCTATTTTTGATACTTCACCCTGAAGTATTAATACTATCAAAACCTGGACATACATCTCTGACATTCTTCAGTCCGAATCGGTGAATTGTTCAGATGATTCCAGCGATAATGAGAAGGATTATTTGGCCACCAAATACAAAATCGTCATTCAAGAAGAGATGGAAAAAATAGCGGCAAGGCCACGGCTCCTTCCCTATTATGATATGATCAGATGGGCACTAGACCATGTGGATATCTTGACCAGGACTATCATCAGCGAACAGAAGGTGACGGTCAGGACTTTTAGACCGGAACATTTGCAAGCAATGTATTAGTTATCACCCACACCAAACTTCGCATATAATGCTGAGTTTCTGGAAGGTTTCAAGGAGAAGGAATGCAAACAATATGGAAGAACCTTGCCCGAGCTGATCAAGGATTGGGTTTCGCACCCCGCAAAATTTAGGGCAGATTCTAATGGTATTTATTCAATCTCCTCTTTAGAGCCGCCATTCAGGTATATAGCAATGATGGCTTGTAGGTTGTATGGGAGGGAGGACACCAGACATTGTTTCCTCCCATGGGTGCCTCTAATTTATACAGTCACTAAAGGTTGTTCTTTCGACTAGGCTAAATTTTTGTCAGACAGGCTAACCCGTCGAATTATCGAATATCAAGCGCAGAAGGCGAGCGAGAAGACAACCTCATTTCTCATGTTCACCTATGTCATGAATGCTATTTGTTTCATGACGACTTTCCCTCTAATGAGATGGAGTTGGAATCTGTCTAATGCTGAGCCTATCCATGTCTATCACTCGAAACTTTGGGAGGATAAGGCCACATAATTCATATACAAGATTTTCAATTGGGTAATGGTACCGATGCATGTCTCCATCTTTGGTAACCCACCACCCAGGATTTCAGATATCATCGTGGCCAACTTGAGTAGTGTGGTTGACTGGTATGTAGAAGCAGAATTTTCATACATCAGGATTTTTGGTGCCTCTATTCCCCCATATGCTCTACCACTATTCATGTCAGATAAGCTGGTATGCCATGAAATCGCCAGGCAAACTGTGCTCGGTGGCATAAGCAAAGAACTTAAAGTTTTTTCGAAGAAGGTATGGCCTCCCTTCCCCATTCATTTCAATACATATTCTTTATTAGATTTTGGACATGCCAAAGCTGAGGCTACGGCCTTGGAGGAATTTAAGTTGGTCAACATTGAGTTTAGGAAACATGACCCACATAAGGTCATGTGTAATCACATTGCGAGTTGTGGCCTAAAAAGATACAAACATGAGCACTCACCTCATGACGACATCTTCCGAGGTGCGAGATATTATGCCGAGGTCCTAAGCTGGATTCAAGCCCTGTTGCCTGGGGATAGGGCTGATCTTTTCAAGTTTTGGGAACATCAGCAGAGCTGCCTTCCCCCAGTTTTACAGGGTGAGAACCCACAGACCATAGATATACAACAAATAGAAGCCAACGACCCAAAGGATTCAAGTCTTGACTGGGAGGAAAATCAGGAAAAGACAGAAGAAACCGAGAACCCGGAACAGGAAGCTGAGATCCCCAACCTAGAGGAAGGAATCCCATAAGTGGTTGCATTGGGCGAGTCAGTCCAGAGCCAAGGAAAAGTACTCCCACAAGGGGTAAGTGTCACGCCATCGCCCGCATCGAGCAAGCTAGACATGATTGTTATCCCATAGAAACCAACCAAGGAAATCAGCAGTCCCATCGCTTCTAACACTCCCCTATAGTTCAAAGGGGGACCCCTAAGGCGAGATGGATTTTCAGTGAGGAACTAATACCCATTACTGTAGAAGAGTTGCCTTCGAATGAATTTTTCTTCGATAAGAAGAGAAAGGCTGTCGTGAAGCAAGAGCTTTACCGAGAAGCGGGCATAGTAGCCAAAAAATTTAAAATCCTAGCCGATGGGAAGGCCATGAAAAAGGAGGAATTCACCACTTGGATAGAAGGGACATTGGGGGCTTTTGCTACAGCCAACCAATATTCTGTCGAATCTCTAAGGGAATAGTTAAAGCAGAAGAACCGCTTGATAAGTAAATTGGAGGCTAAGCTGGCTACAACAAAGGAAAATGCCAGAGATCGGGTGAACACAGGTCTGGAACAAGCCAGAGCAGCTGATCAAAAGGAAATAGAGTAGCTTAGATCCTATCTTGAGCAAACACATCAGTTGGCCCAGACCAGCTGAGCATAGGTAAGCCAACAAGAAGAATTGATAAGGCAGTTACAAGTAGAGTTGAATTCTGTAGAGAGCCAGGTTATAGATATCGGGATATTCCAATCCCAAGCCATTGAGGTCCTAAAAAGAGTGTCAGTAGCTCAGCAATATTTACTTGCTAAAGTGGAATCCATCCAGAATCATTGCCAGACCATTGACCAAGTGATGGAAGACATTTCTTTGAGAGAAAGAGAATCTAGGGCAGCTCGGGTCACTTTCCAAGAAGTGGTTATAGCCACGACGAAAAAGAAAGTGGTTAGTAGTTCCAGACTTTCCATCCCAGAGAAAACTAGAGGAAATATCTTGTTGAAGGCGTGGGAGCATAGTATATCAGAAAATAGAGAATGAGCCAAAGAAGTGAGAAACTCTTGTGAAGAAACTTTCGGCTTGATAGATGAAAGCTTGTTGGATCTTGATAGGGAAAGCGATGTTGGGACACTGGGCGAGATCAATACGGCCAAGCACTTCCTCGATATCAAGGAAAATGAGGAAAGGGAGCAGGCTGAAATATCACAGATAAGCCAGATTGATATTGTCCAAGTGCATAAATGGTTCATAAAACCAAGTGTACAGCTATGTTCTATCATCGCTGAAGACCAACAAGTAGGAGAAAGGTTGCCACAACTAGTGAAGGATCATTACACTGTTGAGGAAAACAACCAAACAGAGCCTTCAAAGTTGATAGCCCAATTGATCAAAAATTGTGTCAATTGCATTGGGCAGACAAAAGGGCAGGTGTATGGCATCAAATGATGACAAGTGTTATTTTGTTCTATTTTTGGAGAAAGAAGAGTAAAGAAAGGAAGGTTCTTTGTGCGCATGAAGGAGGACAAAGACAAAGAAATGAAATGCTTAAAATTCCCATTTTGTAATAAAAAACTTCTAGAACGATTGAAATTCAAATGTTTAGAATTTTGTATAAATAGAGGATTTTGAAGTGAGAATAGCAAGGCTTTTTTCTTGGTCGATTGTAATAGAGACCTTTTCCTTTGATTAATAAAAAAAAATCAATCCGAAGATTCCTGATTCCGTGAAGACTGAGTTATGAGTTTTTATTTCTCTGTTATCTTATATTAAAGTTCATTTCGCATATATATTTATGATGAATTCTTAGTTGCACTTTAGTACAACTTCTACTATGGTGACCAACTGTTTAGTCATCTAATCATTTGCAGTTTTTCCTTTGTATCGGATATCAGCAGGTACAAGACCTATGGACTTTCTAGATCTCTATATTTTATTTTTTGTCAGATTTATTCTTGTCTTTTTCTTCTTCTGTTTACAGGGTGAGATTCTCCCTTGATAGGAGCCTCACATTGTCGACAGCTTAATGTTTTCTCACTTTTCATACATGATTCTTTAAAAAGTTAATTCAGTTACGGGAGAAGGCCTTTTGTTTTTTTTCTACCTTTAACATCGGATTTGGAAATTCTCTTTTATACGGTCAAAAAATTGACGTAGCATCTTAAACCTTGAACTTTATTTTCAATTTATGTTTCTCCATGACTGTTCCTGTTGCAATACAGCCCAACATTGAACCCGGCCTATCGGATCAAACCAGCATCACTTTGAACCTTTTTGACACCATACTTAAAAATGCCATCACCCGAGTAGAACTCGAACGTTCATGGGCCGCAATCGAACGGGATATAAGCCTCCAGGAACATTTGGAAGCGAGACAGAGACAACTTAGAAATCAGCCTTAGCTTCTTTTTCTGAAGGTTGATGCTTCCCCTTTTTTATCTTTTCTTACTTTCAGATGCCTAGACCCTGTACTTTCTAGCCTTAAGTACAGATTCTGGAACAACACAATGAATTCCAGATGTTTGCAGGAAAACAAAAGTTACTATCACTGCCCCTGAAACCTATCAATGCCCGTAGTCTGTTTCATCAATGGGGGTTAGACTTCATAGGAGAAATAAATCCACCCTCTATTGGACAACAAAAGTGGATCCTTACTACCACCGACTACTTCACCAAATCGATTGAGGTTGTGCCCACCAGGAATGCCACTGACAAGGTAATTATGAATTTCCTGGAAACTAATATTTTTTCCAAATTTGGTTGCCCCAACAAGATTGTAATGGAAAATGCCCAAGCTTTCAAGTCCAAAGCCATGATTGACTTCTGTGGCAGTCACAACATTTCCTTGACACATTCCACACCCTATTACCCTTAGGGAAATGGCTTGGTAGAATCATCAAACAAGACTCTCATCGGGATCATTAAAATTTTTTTTACTAAAAGCAAGAAATCCTGGGACTCTAAACTCAAATATTCCTTATGGGCTGACAGGATCAACACTAAGAAGTCTCTAGGAACCTCACCATTCCAACTTGTTTATGGCATAGATGTTGTTTTTCCTACTTAGCTTGGTATACCAGTCCTGAAATTCTTGCAGGAGGATATTGAGGAACCCAATGACATCCAAAGGAGAATCGTCCAGATTATAGAAGTTCAGCAAAGAAGAGAAGAACTTGATCAAAGGACAAAGGCATACCAGAGAAAGATCAAATCAACCTTTGATAAGAAAATCAAGGAGTTTTTTCAGAAAGGTGACCTGGTTTTGAGGTGGGATTCTAGAAGGGGTGACAAGTCCAAGCATGGTAAATTCGACAACCTCTAGGTCGTCCCTTTTAAGGTGGTTGAAGTTTTGAACAACAACACATTCATCCTACACAATCTAGATGATACAGAGATCTTTGGAGGCCCAGTAAATGGGCGCTTCTTGAAACACTATTTTGTTTGAGGATGGGGGGAGGCCCCTCTTGTACCATAGATGCTTCTTTTATTATTGCTTTTGATTAGTTAGTTGTGCGTGAATAAAGACTCCATAGCCCAATACGGCACTGGGTGGAGTTTCAGTTTTCAATTCAATAAAATGCATGGTTGAAGAACAATAATAGATATGTAGGGCTAACAGACAGAGACGAGAGTAAGTGATGAAAGGTAAGAGCAGTTATCTAATCTCAAGGCACCAATCTACAGTTCTTAGCACCTCACAGGGACAAGCTATCCCCAATTAGAACCAATGTTGTAACCTAGGTCTGCATCCCATGCCTCTCCTCTCCCTTTTCCCCATACCATCATCAATTTTTCCTTTTTCTGGTTGGTTAAGTCATTTTCCCATTACTCAGTGACTTGGTTCTTATTCGTTTCTTTCTGGTTTGAGTCTTTGAGCATTTTTGTTTTGTCTTTATTAAAAGGATGAAATATATGTCGTATTTGGTTCAAATTACCTATCATCATGTTTTCCATTGATTGAGCTCACCATGGGTCAACCAAGCATTTTTGTATGCACAGGAAAGACCCGCAAACAAACACAGTGATCTGGAGCGATCAATTTCAGACTCATATTAACGAAATGAATAGGGAAATTTTCAACGGTGAATATCCATCAAGCCGATCATATCAACGACTCTCATTCATTCACAGGTGCAGAATCGCGCGGGTTTTAACATCATCACTTCGGGGGATTTTCATACTTTACCACTCGACACCTATCCTCTGATAACCCCCATGCTAATCTCCATCGGCGGTGTCCCACCTCTCCAGATCAACGGTCCTTATTGCAACTCAGACCCCCCCGACCATTCTACCTTTAACGGTGGGGGGGTCTGAGTAAGTGGTTTCCCCATTGTAGGCCCTACCTAACACGGTGGCTCCTCAAAAACTCAGACCCCCCCTGCTCTAATCCTCTTACTACCTACCCCACCCAAGGATGATTTTAGGGGCTAAATTTCGCTCATGGGCTAATTTTCCAAGGTTTTTTCCAAAAAAAGATTCACTATTGTAAAAATGATTTGCCCAAATTCTATAGGATAAAATCATTTTACCTTAAAAATCGCCAAAATTTTATACAAACTATATAAAATCCTTATAAATTTGAATATTTTTACAAAAATATCGCCAAACATTTTATAGTTGGCATATGATGTATTAGTAAGATTCTTGAAGGTTTCTATATTTTAAAATAAATTTCCATCCTTAAAATCATTCCTGACCCCACCCCTCTGAGTTCCTGCCAGATTTGTTTTTAATACCGCCTTGCTCACCTTTCACCACTTGTTCTCTACTCACCTCCCAGCATATCTACTCCTCCTCTCTCTACGTGCCACCTGTTCTCCACTCATGTTCCAACCTATCTACTCCCCCTCTCGCATTTCACCACTTATTCTTCCACTCACCTCCCATCATATCTACTCCTCCTCTCTCTACATGCCACATGTATCCTTCACTATGCGTTGCCAACTCCATACTCTCGATGCCTCCATCATATTCACACCTCCTCTCACTTTGTGACATCTGTCTTCACATGTCACCTACCCTCGTATCCACTCATCCCATCTTCCTATTAGATGCCTGCCTCCACGTCTCCCTGTTCACAACTAGTTCATCACAGTGAAAGCGAGGAGAAGGGTCGAGTACAGTCGAGATGAACTGCGCTTAGCTTCTGAAAGCTCAAACACAAATAGAGAGTTAAGTCTCAATCATAGGTCGATGTAGATCAGTTCCAGAAACACTTCAACAAACTCTGCTCATACAACCAGTTATCTCCAGTGGCCTCCAACAGCTCGCAGACACACCATCATTCAACAAAGAGCTAAGCTCTGTCACTCCGAGGCCTATTTTCGGCCAATTCAGTTCCTCCAGCGCCATCAGTTCTGTCTCAGAGACAGTAGTAGTTTTTATTTGATTAAGTCCAACATTTTCCTAGATTAGATGCAAGAGTGGTATTTTGTGTGTGATAAGAACCACTCTTGTTTTTTAATTCCAGTATCTTAGTAAATTTAATGATTTGATTTATGAACAGCTAGCTAAATTTAGGTTTCAATCCCCTAAGGACGAGAACCTCTCCAACTCTTTAAATAGTTAGCTTTTGGATATTGTAATGGTCAGATTTTTGGGGAAGGAGTAGCAATACAACAGACTGATTGGACCTATTTTATGCACGGATTAAATCTCTCTAGCTGGTGAATATACTCTTGATAACATTGTTTTGTTCAAATCCTCATGTGTTTTTATTCTTATCTTGAATACAGTTTTTTATTTGTGCAATGTACATTTCATTTCCTTTCAGTTATTGTATGACTTATTTTTACTGATATGCAACCTATCAAACAACTAATGCTTTGGTGAAGATTTTTTTTTCTGTAACCTGTGGGAGTTATTGTGTTATGATACATGTTTGATGTCTTGAAATGATATTTTAAGTATTGAACTTCTTGTAGCAGATTATTCATTGAGTAGTTTGTTGTTTTCCTCTGTTTTCTATTATTTCACTGGTCTGTCATTAGTGTGCCATCATCCAATGTGGGCCCTTGTCCATACTGTTCTACCAACCCAACCTTTCCTTTGTCTTGATAGAATAACCCTCTAACCAACCAAAAAAAAATTAAAATAAGAAATCATTCTAAACTGATAGGTGACCTACATTTTCCCTTTAGTAGTTAGGTGCAGACCTTAGGACCAACATCATGCACAATGAATAACCAGAATATAGGAAAATTATAAATACATATCACAGAGATAATTAAATACATAGCAGAATATACATTATACAAAAAACACGGAGAGCACTTATATTTCCAAGAAAACATTCACCAACTAATTGCAAACCAAGGACGTTCCTCCAAACCATAGACATTGTTGTTCATTTGCTCTCAACAATAGGTCACCCCCGAGCCAAGGCTATTAATCCACAAGGATGGGTCCTAGGCCAAATTTGAAACAAACAACAATTGGCTAACTAGCTCTCAGGTTTCCCAACCACACAGCAAATCTAAATTCCCATCTCTCTTTCCCCCTCAGCCTACACAACCCAAAGAAATCAACACCTTTCTCTGTGATGTAGTCCCTTAGGTTGTTCCATTTCTCTCCAGGGCTCCAGTGCTACTGGTCAGGAAATCTCTCTGTTGGAAACTCCAAGGATTCTTAGATGTGGACAGTTATTTTCAAACTACCATCAACCTCATGCACACAGGAATCCATTCCCTCCTGGAATGATCAGTAATCTATTACATCCATCTAGCAATGGCTCTCCTCCACCAGCCATTTGTTTCCATTCTCCCCACAAGAGCACGCGAATTCAACAAGAGTGCAATGAGGAATTCTAAAATGAAATTATTAACCAAGAGCAATGAACAACCCCCAAACAAACCAAAGATGGGTTTATATACTTACTTGGAAATCAAGAACCACACGACCTCCCCCAAGAAGCTCATGTAACCCCTTTTCTCCATAAAATCAATTATGGGTAAATAAAATATAATAAAAAAAGACTTAGCCCCTTAAGCCCCCTATCTTGTGGAATCATAGCCCCTATCTCTTGTTTCCTTGTATGTCTTGCATCCAACAATGTGTTTTATTAATGTATATGAAGTATTACATTTCCTAAGAACTCTGTCCCCTTTTCAACTTTACCAGCTCACCAACCTAAGTCACAATTACATAATACATTCTATCTCATAAGGGTTAAAATCAGGGTGTTACATCCCCCTCCCCTTATTTTGGAAATGTCCTCAGTGCACAACACCATTCCAATGCTATTAACATTACAAATCTAGGCTCTCTGGCCTTAATCCACACAGGCAGTCCAACCAACTCTTATATACATAGGAACTATGGCCTAAAATTAAACATGTATGCATAGGGATTCTGACCCAAAACATGTATAATGATCTTCAGAATTTATATTTCTGGCAACAGATCCAACCAACAAGCTCTCCTTCTCTCTTAGCCTGCATAATCCAAAGAAATGAACCCCTTTCTTTTCCATGCAGTCCCTAAGGTTGTTCCACTTCTCTCCAGGGATCCAATACACTCGGCTAGGAAGTTTTAGAGTTGTGGCTCCAAGAACTCTAGCTGCAACAAGTCCATTGTACTTTCTTCATTTTAAGCCTTCATCGTTGAGCTCGATTTCATTCTGGTGTTTTTTTTCGCAAGCTTCCAACTTCAATAGCCAACATCTCATATGTATTATAAAAATATAGTCATCATGAGATATTGTTATAACAATTTCAATCATAAATGTCAAATATGTTTTATACAGGAAAATAGATTTTCCAAGCATGAGCTTAATCCAACTCATAATTCATTTGGATCTTCTAGCTACAGGCATCAATCTTTATTATGGCTTACAAAAATGTCATACCCAATACCATTATTCTTGTAATTTTCTCAACTTTCAATCATCCAAACCAATTGTTAGCATAAACATGTTACAATTTGTAACTATTAATTTCTCAAATCTATTTTATATAGGAAAATAAAATTTCCAAGCATGAATTTTATGCTCATAATGTTTGGCTTTGCAGCTGTAGATATCAGTGTTCCTTATGGGATTACATCCCTGCCATATCCAAGACCATTTTACCTGTAATTTCCTCAATTTACACTCAACCAAACAAATTGCCAATATCTCATGTAC
>JZKD02S0951125.1:500337-516906 GCA_000966675.3 Picea glauca
TATATATATATGGAAACAAGTGATCTAAGAATTGTTTGCTACTACTATTCAATTACTTCCATAAGTTCTTGACATTAAATGGAATTCAAATATTGAATGGAATGAACCCATCATTACATACACATGTATTATCAGCCCATCTCTTATTTCTTCTATCCAAAAATATTTTTATTACTCTGTCCCCCAACAAAGATTTTTTGTAATTTATCATTATGTAGCTACTTTAACCTGCAACTTTCTTGTTGCAATATCTAACAATTATTGAAGTGTTTTCAACTTCATGAGTTAGCAATAATCACATCATTTCATCTGTTAGCATAATCATTTCTATGTTATATAATATATACATGCATTCACCAAAATGCATTCAATAATTCATGTAATACCACTTGTAACATCTTTAATAGCTCCAAAAAGTGATCTCAAAATTGTAACAAACAACAATACAATCACCTTCAACTAGTATTCATATTAAATATAGTGCAACTATCCATCGTTGTGTATTTTCAGCACCACATGCTTTTAATAATGCAACAATTAATTACTAAATAAAATCACAATCAATGTGTCAATACACATGGCCACATCTACACAATGCATCCATGCATTGACTACATAATACCACATAACTATGGCATGCATTCCATCACAATGAGTTGGAAGGTCTGGTCAATGCCTCAACACATCATCCACACACTTCCTACTGCTTGCCTAACTATTTGGATACCTTCATTTTCAACCGAAACACAACACCAAGAATATAATTCTTAAGTGCTCTTCAGTGTTGACAAATAGGTTGCAGTCCAAACATCAGATATACAGTAGATACCATTGAGCACTCACATAGCGCTATATCCCTTCTATATCCAACCATATTATGGTCTCACACAAGACTAGCTCTAGGGATATTCATTGTTATAGAAGGAGTATGTATCTTGAATTAACTCGGTTATGATCTCATAACCAATCATAACACAATATACAAATGACAATCTATCTAAATGCATTCTAGAATCAATAACAGTTACATACTCTAGGTCTTTGGCCATTACATATCGATTTAAATCTTGAAAAATTAATTGAGGGAATTTCTTACCTCAATTCTCTTCAACATAGAAGCAACAAATGCATACCTAGATGGTTGTTATCAACCTACTTGATGCTACCTAATCGACTGGTATTTTTAGAAGCTCACAAAATTCCTCCTCCATCATTTTGATCACCATTCCTACCACCCTCATGGGTCTTCACATAAATGGAAATCATAAGCAACAACAACATCCACATATTTAACCATGCTATATCATTTTTTTTGAATACATAATTCATCATTAGTCATACTCAATTTCCATAACATCATTATTTCATAATAATAGACTATTCTAAGTTCACAAGCATGTTATATGCATATCCAAGCATGTACATATGCACAATTACACATCCAATGCACCAAGAATTCACTGCCATCGTGCCTACTAATGCATATGCATTCTAACTTCATTGTATGCCTCATGCACTCTAGTGGATTTTTGTTTCAATTCACTTATTTATTTATTTATTTATGATATAGATGGTTTTCCTTGAATTCCTTAAGATCCTTGCTTCCTTGTGTGCTCCCATTCTGCTCATATGCATTATTGTTCCTTGGTTTGAATACTTTCTAGCCATGTTTCACTTGGCCATTCTGCAATCCAACCAATGTACTCAATTTGTAACAGCTCCTTTTGGGTAGTCATATCCAACTTTACCTTTACAAAACATTCCAGCACCCTAGAATGAAGTAGCTCAAACACTCCATCACTCTACTACCACATCATTCTTGAATCAAATACTATTACTCCTAGTTTTCCATTAGACTACTTCTTTCACACTTAAGCTTTGCAACCGTTTACACCTCTCCTCCTTCAAGGCTAGGCGGACATAATTTTCCTTTCTATGCCCATTAATGACATTATTCACCTGCTAGCTTCATGTCTTATGTGAGGATTCTTTTTTTTGTATTTGCAATTCATTCAGATCCTGTAGTTGTTGACTAATACTTTTTTTCCACTATTATTGAGTTCTTTATCCAGTTTTCATTACTTTCTTTGTAGTTCTTTGTTGCCTCAACCAGCTTCTACAAGCTTTTTCATGCTTCCATGACTATGATATCCAATCCTAGACTGAAATTGATCCAATTAAATCTTTAATCCTGCCAAATGTGCAAGCAACCATTTTTGTTAGAATTATACATATTAGAGAAATATTCCAATTAATGTTACATGTACTTTTTTTGCTTAATTCATGAACAAATATATCATCATTCTCCAAATTATAAAAATCCGATGTTATTCTTCTCTGAGTAATATTTCTGATGATTATTCCCATTTCCCAATCTGATCTTTGAGCTAAAAGTTAGGGCTTCCTGAAAAAAGTCACTTTCACCCTTTTTGTGCAAACAGGATCTTGTAGCGACAATGGAATGGTTGTGTGTCAATCTTGTCAAACTATTCCGCAACCCCTTCAAACTGGTACAAAATTCAAATTTTGCACATGCGCTTCCTTGAATCCACTTTTCTTGTGACCGCGGCTCGAAACCATGGGCTTATCCACTCTAAAAAATGTTCCTTTAGCTCTTTTCTCTTTATTCTTCTACATAGGACCTCGTTCAAAAGTGTTTGTGAGCGTGTTCACTTCTAGGCCCTTCGCACCTCTAATCAACCCCTTTACCTTATCATGATATCGGCACTTGGAACCAAGTCCTTTAGACTTCGACCTTCAGCTATTCTCCCTTTTTGATCTTCCAACTTTCTCGGAGTAAACTTTGTCGAAGTACTTATATCATCTCCATTAGTAGATTGAACGATTGAGATTTAAACTCTCGTGGGATGGAAAATCATGGCTTCTCTGGTGACTTCAACGAAATCAATGATCACAACTTAATCCGATGTTGGGACGGACGGTCCATATTTATTTCGGGACTTCAACGCTCCGAGACTCCAAGATAACACAACTCTCGAGTCGTTCAACTTACCCGGAGTGAAACCTACCAAAGTGGTCATAAAGTGACGATGACTACTTATCGTCAGTTAACACCTCCCCTTATGCTATCCTTCCACCAGCTTAATCCAACGACTATGACTTAACAAGATGGGAGGTTTTTATTCACTTCGAGACTTCAGCACTCCGGGACTCTGGGATATCACAACTCCCAAGTTGTTCAACATCCTCAGAGTTATACCTACCGAAGTGGTCATAAAGTGTAGGCGATCGGTGGTTGTCGGTTAACATTCATGCTTACTATGTCCTCCCACTTCTTGATCAAACGACTAGGAAGGATCCTACCAGATCTTGATCTATGGTTGTTGAGACTTTGACACTCCAAGAATCTGGTATATTACAACTCTCCAGTTGTTCAACTCCCCCAGACTTATACCTTTTGAAGTACTTATGCCCTCCTTCCACTGCTTGATCCAAGGATTATGAAAAGTCTTGAAGGGATCTTCAATCGATGGTCTGTGTGAATTCACTACTTCATCCTATAGTGATGTTGGACATTCCCATAGGATGTAATCCCAAAGATGACATGGCATGTTGATGTCGCCTATGGTGATGTGGACCCATAGTATGTGTGCCATGTGTCACTCCTAAACGCACATGTTGGGGTCCAAAAGGCCCTAAATTCATGTGACATGTCCCCATATGGCACCCCTGCCACATGGCATAAGACACATCATCCACCAAACAGACGGTCCACGTCCATCCACTCTAGATTTGACTGTCTACGTAATCTCTTGGTTGTGGCTTTGCACTTCATGGCTTCAACACTTCGCGGCTTCGACACTTCGTGGCTTTTCCTAATCTCTAGTGGTCACCAAAGTGGCGAAGTTCTGGAGTCCCTAAACTTCTCTATCCTTTTACTTCTGATCTAACGATTGAAGATTCACTAGTTTGATCTTACGGTTGTGACTTAATCTCTCCTAGCCTCTGGTTTCACCTCTATCTGGCAGTCCCCCTTCACCTGACTTCTGATATAACGATCTAGAATTCTTTGATTCAATGGTTGTGATCGCTCCCAAATTCAAAAGGGAACGATCATGATTCCATGATCCTTTACAAGGATCTCTATTTGCACGACGCTCTGGCTTCTACGCGATCTCTACAACACTATCTCTCCTAAGATTTAATATCTCAAAGACATATTCCTTCTTAACCATAAAACCATGTCCAACAGTTCTTGCCCATACTAGTCTAATGTTTCAACCAAAATCTTTGATACCAATCTGTAACACATCCAACGACCATTAGGATGGACAGGCTAGTATGTAACGTACCCAACCACCCACAGGCTGGCCACGCTACTACAAAAAATCACTTATAAACTGATCTTGAATTCTAATAAAATTTAATCCGAAATCAAGCATGAAAGACCCACATGCATTAATAAAGATCCATGCTACAACATAATATAAATAAACATCATTCCATGCACAACAAATAACCAACAGACAGGCACATTGTAAATACATATCTCAGAGATAATTAAATACATAGTGGAATATACATTATACAAAAAACATAGAGAGCACTTATCTTTCCAAGAAAACATTCACCAACTAATTGTAGACCGAGGACGTTCCTCCCAACCATAGACATTGTTGTTCATTTACTCTCAATAGTAGGTCACCCCTGAGCCAGGGCTATGAGTCCACAAGGACGAGTCCTAGGCCAAATATGAAACACACAACAGTTGGTTAACTAGCTCTCAGGTTTCCCAACCACAAAACAAATCTGAATTTCTATCTCTCTTTCCCCCTCAGCCTGCACAAGCCATAGAAATTAACACCTTTCTCTACCATGTAGTCCCTAAGGTTGTTCCATTTCTCTCCAGGGCTCCAGTGCTACTGGTTAGGAAACTCCAAGGATTCTCAGTTGTGAACAATTCTTTCCAAACTGCCATCAACCTCATGCACATAGGAATCCATTCCCTCCTGGAATGATCAATGATCTATTACAACCATCTAGCAATGGCTTTCCTCCTCCAACCATTCGTTTCCATGCTCCCCCCAAGAGAACATGAATTCAGCAAAAGTGAAATGAGGAATTCTAAAATGAAATGATTAACCAAGAGCAACGAACAACCCCCAAACAAACCAAAGATGGGTTTATATACTTACTTGGAAATCAAGAACCACATGGCCTCCCCCAAGAAGCTCATGTAACCCCTTTTCTCCATAAAATAAATTATGGGTAAATAAAATATAATAAAAAAATACTTAGTCCCTTAAGCCCCCTCTCTCGTATAATCATAGCCCCCTATCTCTTTTTTCCTTGTCTGACTTGCAACTAGCGGTGTATTTTATTAATGTATATAAAGTATTACATTTCCTAGGAACTTTGACCCCTTTTCAAATTTACTGGCTCACCATCCTAAGTCACAATTACATAATACATTCTAGTTCATAAGAGTTAAAACCGAGGTGTTAAATTACAAGTATGCTTATGTGATTGTATATTATGCTTGGTGATGGTATGGTACATGTTTGAGAGGCATGTCTTGTTGATGCATGGTACATCTTGGTGATATTGGTATGGTACATTGATTAGTAGTACATCTTGACTATATTGGTATCTTGGTATCTAGTTTGGTTACATGGTGATGATGTTATATGCTTTAGGTTTATTCTTGGTATACTCTTGAATCATTGGCACATGGTGTATGGTTGTCATTGATATTGATACATTTTTGAGGAATACACTTGATATATGACAAAACATGTATGAGATACATCTCTTTCTGATTTTGAGTCACATCAATGCCATATTTTGTCTTCATCCTGCAGCCTTGAACTAAAACTGCACACACACAAATTAAAAATCAATAAAAATCTGAGCAAGGTTTATTTTCGTATAATACTCTGCTGTCGTTATTGGAACTGCAATAAGACTTGAGGTTAATAAACAATGATTCCATTGTTAAAACTTAACGAATAGTTTACCATATTCACCTCAGGAAGATAAATTGTTTTTAATATATATATATATTTGCTTCTCGATCTCAATCCTGAAATCAAAATAAAAAGAATGAGTACATGCAGCAGTTATTAGAAATGAATTTTAAAATTTATAGAGACAGACAATGAAGGTGTATCAGATGAAGAGAAGATTGTAGATTCCATTGCAGGTAATTGGAATAAGGATGATCCATATGAACTTCTCTGTGAGAGACAAGCTCTGGAAATTTTACCACAGCATGCATCATCCAGTTTTCAATTTCTTCATAGGTAATTGCCAGAAAACGCAATTGCCAGAAATGCGTAATTGTTAAAACACATGATTTTAAAACGAATTTTTTGAGCAAACTGAGGAGAATTAAAAAACAATAAAACATGGGTTGTCTCGAGAACAGAGGCAATCAGGTACATCATGAGCGATTTTCTGGATTTCACAATCATTTGGGAGAAATTCATGGTTCTTCGGAGCTCCGTTTTGCAGACTACGTGAGGGAAAAACGATTTGTTTTGAACTGTTTGAATATGGCACCCTCCAAGAAGAAGAATTCAAGTTAATAACAAACTCTGCTCCACATGGAACATGATCTAAGAGTCCAATTTTGATTTACTAATCAACTCTCTTTGTGAGGAAGGGGAGATTGAAGTCTGTGGATACAATGGGTGCGGGAGATGCATTTGTTGGTGGAATTCTAAGCCAACTCTCTCTAACCTTTCTTGATTTGCAAACGCCTAAAACGCCTCCATTTGCAGCAAAAGAAACATGCAATGTTGGATAACTTAGTTGGCCCAATGTCGAAGGATGTAAGGTTTTGTATTAGTATAATTTGCCCACAATAATTGGTATTATTGTATTTTTGTTTGGGGTTGATCAAAACATAAATTATTATTTTTTTATTTTGGTTTGTAATATAACAACAAAAATAATTAATTAAAAATAATATTTATTTTTATTTTGTTTTTTTTGTAAATAAATCATATTTTATATATGTTTTTGTTTTGTTTTATTATAAAACAAAAATAATAAAAGCAAACAAAGAAAAATAATAACTATTTTTGTTTTGTTTTATTATAAAACCAAAACAACAAAACAAAGAAAAACAATAAAAACAAAACTTAAAAACATTATAAAAATATAAATATAAAAACACATCAAAACTAAAATAAAAATTTGCAAATGGACGTTTTATTTATTCTTGAAAACCATGATCCAAACATGTTACGCCGATGTGTTTTTCTCAAGTCACTTCACGCAGTAATTAACGATGAAACAAGCGCAAAGGAAAAAGGTATAAAACATTTATTTTTCTTTGATTTGTCGCATTTGCACTTATTTATGAATGATATGTTTTTCACAAATCGCACAATTTTCCTGCAGGATTTGTACTAAGCTTTTTTAGGTTCAGAGACGCTCACATTTTGTTGCTTAAGTGATTTTCAAGAATCACAAAATTCTTCAAAGAACACATGCTTTGCTAGATAGCTTGAAGGAGTTGTTACTCAACATAATCATTTTGTTGATTCACAGAAACTTTTTGTGCATCCTGATGTTTGTTGTTACACAGAAACATTTTGTTGATACACAACAACATTTTGCCAAATTTCATGCTTTGACACTATCCCATTTCTCCTTCAAAGTTCATTATTCATCCTATGTTGAAGCCATATTCCATTGCCTTATCCATCATGACTTTTCACATCCCTATCTTTCTGAGTTGCATACCTTTTTGCCTTCCTTATTTTTTAGTTTTTTTTTCCTTGTTAATAAAACTAGTCAAGTTCCCTTTCCATGATCACATTGCCTTGATTTCCTTGCCATAAACCCTGTTGCTACTGATATATTTACATCTTTTAGTACTACCAAATCTTTTTATACAAACTCGCATTGATTGATGTGGGATTCCTTAAGGCCCGCCTTTCAACAAGTCTCGCCCCATCGACCTCAACACCTTATCTGGGATATAGACTAGAGTTCATTTTGAGTACCTAGAGGCTTACATGCCTTAATGGAAAGTTCTCTCGCTAGCAATCATGGGAATACATCAATGTCCCTTGATCGTTAGATCTTGCAAGTGGCTCAACATCAACACCTCTATCCGCACTTTGCAAGATGTACTCGAATACCTTGACACTCATTGACATCACTGGTGAGTTTGTCTCGCATTGGTTAATGGCATTCATCAATGGCCGGTAATCCAATGATTTATCTTCATGCTTGACACCGACACATTCATTCTCATGATTAGAATTGTACCATCAGTTTGTAGCAGGTAAAGACTATACACTTTTTCATGAACCCCTCAGTAGTTGCAGCAGTTTGATTTCATATCTATGAGAGTACCACGGTTCCATATTCTCTGCCTTCCACATTTTTCATGATTCAACAGTAGCAATTCAAATTCCTTCACTTCCCATGATCCAATTACAGTAGCAGAAACATTAGCAGTTTCATTTTCATGATCCTGCAGCAGTGACATCTTCCATGCTCCATCACCAGTATCAGCCATATTCTTCTTGCACTGTTCATCATCATTCTTGGGTAAGTGGAGGTATGTTCTTTTCTAATCTTTAATCATGTAATTCCTTATTTGATAGTAATGAATAACTTTGCAAAATTCCCTCACCATGCTCTATTTCCTTTTTCACTTTCATAACCTATGCCAAGTTGCATAAGGATATGCAACCACTTTAGTTGGGGGGGAGGGAACCTATATTCACTACATACCATTATTCCATTTTACCATCTCATCATTCAATTTATGATTCACTAACATTTCTTTTCCAACGACACTATGTTGCATTTCGATTAATATACATATTGGCATGATTCATAAAGATAAAGAAAAGGCTTTCTTATACACAATGATGCTTTCTTATGCACATTGATAGCTTATTATTTCCAGTGAGTATATGGCTAAATTATTGCAGCAAGAAAATAAATAAGTGAAATGAATGTTGTTAACATAAGAACCAACATCTTTTGTATTCATGGTTGTCACACAAGAACCAACCATAAGAAAATTTCACATGTTGTTACACATATTTCACATGTTGTTACTCTTGTATCTCATACCCTGGAAACATTCATTGTTAAAAGGACATCATCAATCAAAACCATAGTTTAAATGCCAAAAGTTCTTAAGAATATCCATGCATGGTTGCATGAGGACATGCAACAAGTTGAGTTGGAGGGTATGTTAGGACTCAAAAATGTCACATTTATATCCTCTTTTCCCTTCACCATTCCTTACATTTCATGGTCCTAATAAACCTTTTTCCATACATACATTTGGGTTTCACCTTATTATTTTCCACTTTATTCATTTTAGTATTATAAGTGAATTTGTGATTAAATATTATAAATTAACATATTTTCATTATATATCAAGGTTGGATGAGTTTGATGATGTGTGCAGGCATATTTGAAGATTTCAACAAAGTCAAATATTAGCACCTAGCCTCAAATTCGAATTTTATCTTCAAGCTTTGAAGATTTGAAGAATATTTGAGCCAATCATTCAAGCTAACTTCAAGGAGAAGATCATGGAGATCTAGATAGGATATCTTGTCCAAGATATTTGTGAAGGATTTGAAGGAATAAGTTGAGAGAATAGTGGATCTGTCATTATGACACTCGTGTATATAAGAGAGTGTTCTCTCTTCATGAAGGGGAGTGAGAGAGTCATGTAATTCATAATTTAGTATTGTAATTAGGAGAAGGTGATTCTTAGCTTTGACTCTTACATTGTTATTCTTTCATGCTTTGTCATTTGATTCTTATAATATAATTTGAGATTGATTTATTGTGTGAGCTCACATATGTCATTTGTCATTCAACTATTCACATGTTGTATTGTTTTCCTAGATTAATTTCATGCTTTCCTAGTTAGTCTTTCATTGCTTTCCTAGATTAATTTCCTGCTTTCCTGGTTAGTCTTTCAATGCTTTCCTAGATTAATTTCATTTCAGAAATTTAGATTAGATTAGTTCTACTTCAATCCTGCATATATAGTGCATGTGTTTTGTAATCCTACAAACCTCGGATTGACAAATTAAATAGTTGGGCAAGTACTACAATAGAATTAAACGACAATATTTTTGTCTAACAGTTGACAGGTTACAGGTTGATGTGATAGTGATAGTGACAGTGACAGTGTAAGTGATAGTGACAGTGACAGTAGTAGTGATTGTGGTAGTGACAGTTGCTCTACATTTATATTTCAGGGCTACAGGATGGGAAATGAAAGGGGGTTGTAGCCTCCTTTCGGTTGGTGTTGAAGAATACAATGATTTTGAGTTTCCTTTAGGTTGGATTCTGAGAATCAGGGGGTTGTAGCCTCCTTCTAGTTGGTGCTGGAGAATACAGGGAGTTAGATCTTCCTTTAGGTTGGAGATTGAGAATCAGAGGGTTGTATCTTCCTTCTGGTTAGAGCCAGAGAATTTAGGGATTTGTAACTTCCTTAAGGTCGGTGCCTGTAAATCATGGGGTTGGTGCCTCCTTCTAGTTGGTGATAGAGAATTGAGAAGTTGGTGCTTCCTATGAATGTATTCTTGATATATATAAGAAAACATTTTGTGGTTTTCTCTCGTTGGGTTTCCATGTAAATTATGGTGTATTGTGTACTTGATGTGATGTTTATATGCTCATGATATAAAAAGGATATATGGATGATATACTGCTGATAAATTTGACATATATATAGTGTGGTTAAAAGTGGTAAAAGTTATCATACTAATTTGCCCCCCCTCTCAATATTCCAACATCCATATCCCATGATTAATGTTGATGGGTTAACTTCTCCAAGATGATGAGTTGAGTTTTTGAAGGGAAAAAAATGAGAAAAGAGAAAGAGTGGTCACCGGTTTCATGTAGAGGCACTTGCTCAGAGAGTATGACAACTCAGGTTTTGTTTTTAGGCAAACATGGTGGCTATGATTCCAACAAGGGTTTGCTCAGAAGAAAAGAGGAAAAATGAGGGTTTCCTTAACAACTTCAAGGTCAGTATAGTTTTTCTAATGTCGTTCCTTTAGAAACTGTGAAAACAGATTTCTACAGGAACCGTGTAAGTTGGGTTTCTACAAGATGCAGTTTTTTCAAAACTCACACAGATTCTAGCGTTGAACGAATTTGACCATGGGTCTACAAATGTTTCTAGTATCTGAGAGGATTTTAACCATGGAGAGCTAATTACTTTAGGAACCGTGTTCTACAGGATTGTGAAGATCGGGTTTGACTGTGAAAATTGGGTTTGTTCAGAAACCCATATAAACCCCAACAATGATCATAAGTCTATAAACCATAAATATTGAAGCAAACGCTGAGAATATTTGTACAACTGTAGAGCTATTTCTTTTGTCCATGAGGGTTTCACGACTACCTATAGCGATTTTTCTCTTGGAGCATCTTCTAATTCTTTGGATGATTGTTTTGTTTCTCTTCCTCACCTGTGATCTCATCTTCCTCTCACCAAGATTGAACCACCTCTTCTTCCTTCCCAATTTCGAAATAGTGCTCTAATTCCTCTTTTACTCTAAGTTATGCTCCCAAATTTCAGATTGGGCTACTATCTTGTCACAAATGTTGACTTTATGTTTTTATTACTCTTTAATTCGTTCTCTTAACTCATAGCGATGGTTATCCACTTAAATTACTTAATCTCCACATGCCAATTGAATCATATCATGAATTATGGCCACCCCCCATTGACAAGACATGAACGTCCTTGTTTTCATCACCATATTAGACTTTATAATTTCTTAGACCGTATGAAATAATCATAGATAAAATTATATGAAGCTTAAATAAATGTAGAGAGGAGAGATAATTGTGTTACCTTGATTACCTTTACATGCATCTTAATTTTTCTTTTGGCAGGTGGTTGGAGGAATTGCAATGGTGATTGATCACTTGATGATGTTTAGGTATTTTTGACGTCTTCTTTGAAATCAATGTTGCAATTGTTCTATAGGATACAGAGCATCCTGTACATTCTGAATATTTACTACAGGATACAAAGTATCATGTACAAATGTTATTTTCTATTCGATTGTTGATTTTGATGCTGAAATGGTTGGAGAATGTTGTTGTGTTGTTGATGTTGATAAATTGATTGTTGTTGTTGATTTTGACTCTTAAATTATTTTCATTTATTGTAGATATGGTCTTGCAGGTTGATCTTGTAGAATCCTGTAGGATGGTCCTGTAGGTTGATCCTATAGAATCTTGTAGGATGGTCCTATAGAATTCTGTAGGATAACCCTGTAGGTTATTTTTATTGAAAACAAAAAGTAAAATGTAATTTTTTGAGTATGGAAAGTGGTATCGATGAATGATGAAAATAAACACAAGGATAATTGAATGGATATGATGGAAAATGATATGTATGGAAGATATCATGGGAAGTGTAGGTAAACTAAAAAGCTTCTTACTGCTTTTATTTTCAGGTTGTTGATTGATTGTTAATTTCTCCTTGTGCAGATGGTTACTATAAATGGTGTCTTGGGTACCTGCAAAACAAAGTACTAGTATTCTAAAATATTTTTGTTCTTTTTTTATTATTTTTTCTTTCAAGGTAGAAGTGCCATCACTAGTTTTAACCAATACCTTGCCTCATCAAGCCTCCAGAAGGTTTTCTTGATGAGGACATCTATTTTTTTCCTCAAATTTGAGACTGCCTCCATTGGAGGTTTTCACCCACAGATATGTCCTAAATGCCTTTGGGAGGTTTTCATCCAGGATTTTTATTCTTTTTTTTTCATATTTCTTTACTTGGATGAATTAAGAGAATCTCTGCTATTAATCACATCCAAATTTTGTGTCTTCATTTTTGTTATGAAATCTTCTTTTGTCAGGGGCTTGTTATAAACCCTTAATATGAATCCATTTACTAATAGGGGTATTCCTTCCTCGTCAATGGTTCTGATATGGATTGAACCATTATCATAAAATTTCTCAATAATGTAGGGCCCTAACCATCTAGTCATCAACTTTCCCTTGAAGTCCTTAAATATTGAGTCATATAAGAGAGCCAAATCCCCCTCTTTGAACTTGCTATGCTTAATCTTTTTATCATACCAGTATTTTCTTTGTTGCTACACTACTTCAATGTTGAAGAGGGATTGTATCATGTACTCATCTAAGGCATTTAGTTGACTCAATATTTCTCTTTGCGTTGATGGTAAATTCATGTCTAATTCAGTTGTTGTTCTCATTGTATGATATTCAAATTCAATAGGGAGAATGTCTTTCTTACCATAGACTAACTTGAAGGGAGTAAGCCATGTGATGGATTTCCATGTAATGTTGTATGCATGTGTTGCTTTTATGAGTTTCTTTGACCAATATTTCTTATTCATGCTCATTTCTTTGGTGAGTTTTTTTTCTAGCTCTTGGTTTCTAACTTCAGCTTTCCCATTTGCTTGTGGATGGTAGGGTGTTGATTTATTGTGGTAGATGTTATGTTCCTTTATGATTTCTTCAATAAGTCTGGATATAAGTTGAGGTCATTGATATATGAATATCTCTCTTGGATAACCAAATATTTAGAATATGCACTCTTGGGGGGATTCAACTACATTCAATTATGGGGCATCGTTCATAGCTTTGACTTTAGCCCATTTTGTCAGATAGTATGTACATACTAGTATCTACTTCTTATTCCCTAATGGAGGATCAATTGGGCCTATAAATTCCATGCCCCACTTGTCAAATGATTCCAATTATACTTGGGGTTGTAAAGGAATCTCATTCCTCTTTGTAGGTTTCTCCATTCTTTAACATTCATGACAATGTGAAGTGTAATGTTGAGCATCTTTGTGTAGGGTTGGCCAATAGTATCCAGCTTGTAATCTCTTGTAAGTTGTCATCTTTGTTTCAGAATGTCCTCCACATGGTTCATCATGACAAGCATGGAGGATATCATGCACCTCATCTTCTCTTATGCATCTCCTCAAAACTTTGTCTAGGAAAAGTTTGAATAGATAACCAGTTACCCAAGTATAGGTTGAACTCTTTCGAACAATCTTGCACCTCTCCCTATAGGAGAAATGTTGAAGGAACTTCCATGTTGTCAAATAATTGTTATATCAACAAACCAGGGGGTTTGTGTTGATATGGAAAATAAGTGCTCATTTGGAAACCAGTCATTAATCATGTCTTCTTCAGTGGGGATTGTTATCACTCCAAGAAACTCCTTAGGGTTGTAGACTAAGGATGCTTGGTAAATTAATGAATCATGAAAGTGTGGATCAATGGGATAATAGAGAGTAGCTAATGGGACGACAACTCACAATGCAATCGAATGAAACAATGCTTTTAGGAATCAATGACCAGACAGAGTAATATCAAAAGGTATGGAGAAAACTGATCTAGATAATCAAGTACAGAAGTGTGTAGGATCATACAAGCTAACAAGAATTCCTTTAGTTCAAGTTCATGAGCTTAATAAGAAGATAATAGTTCTTAGAAGCTGAGCTAAAATGAAATAAAGTACAGAACATGGAATAGATGAAGGAATCTGTCATTAACAACAAAATATGATTGTCTTTCTGTATTGAAAAATAAGTGTCTTAGTACAATAGCAAAAGAGTATCCAAAATTGAACCCCCTAAACTCTTAGAAAAGCTAGGAATTTATAGCCTTCTACAATCAGTTTTCAGATCCTAAAACAATGGATCTGATAATCTAAAAACAGTAAGCAAAAACTGTATTTACAAAAAGATAGGGATAGGCCCTCAGAATAAGGATGATCCTTATGTGTTGATCCTTTGAATGTGTTGAACAGTTGATGAAGTGGATATCAGCCTTCCAAGGCTCCTTAGCTTGATATCATAAAGATAGAATTCGAATTGGGTGATGTGCTTGTTCATCCCTGATATTTTGCCTTAAAAATTGACAAAAATTTAGTCACAAAACTTCTTTTTGACTTCCCTTCCAAACTAGTTGTTAAGTTAGACTTGATAATTCAACACCTGTCCGTTTGAAAAGGTTTCAAATCATTCTAACCCAAAAAATCCTGATCTGGGTGAAAATTTGGCTATTTTGGCCGTGGCGGGCTTTTACCAGCTAATTTACCCGAAAATCCGCTCCTTAGCTAGTGAAAGGCGGAGCTTTCACCAGCTAACTAGTTATAATTCTGCCTTCTGCGCTGGTGAAAGCGCAAATTTTTTCAAAATCAAATTTCTCAGTCATGGAGAGTTCGTTTTGCATGCTTAAATAGTCGATCGACATCTACAAATCCTAAGCTTTCCAATGGTGCTTTCAAATCTACATTTGGAGCCCGGGAAGCTAGTCAAATGTTCCCCACAATATTAGGCATCATTCTTTCAAAAATGCCAGTGCGTTTTTTATCGCTAACATCTGGCTCCAACTGGGATGGAAACCTCCCTGCGAGGTCTCCAAGAACCTGGCAGACCTTGTGCCTTTAGCATTGGGCATGGAATCATTCATCCTTTTGATTCCCATCAATGTTTATAACCTGCATTTATGTCTTTGACTATTTACAAGATCCCTTAAAAAAAAAATTCTACTCTGTTTCGATGGTTAATGAGCACACACAGGCTCGCCTAAACCATCGAAAACAGAAACTTACCCAAAAATTAAAATTTGATGAATCTTGATTACCTGCAAGAGTACAAAGACCTCAGGGCTTGCTAGACGAAGCTCCTCTCTCTGTTTACTTGTAATCTCCTCCTGATGGGTTTCAGCTTGCAACTCTCCTTCCATAGAAGTGGCAATTTGAGCAAGGGCCTCTAATCCAAGTGGTCTAGCTACTGGGACTGCTTTTTCCTTCAATTGCAATCTGAGAAGTCTGAGTTTTTTATACAAATATGTATTCTCTTTCATTAGTAGCTTGTTTCTTTCAATTTTCTTCTCATGTCTCTGCTTGACTTCTTAGCTCTTGTCATAAAGGTCAACATTTCTATTCAAGAGTTGTGCATTATGTAACTTGACTTGTTTCTCTGAATGTTTCAAGCTATACAACTCTTTCAACAGCTGATTTATCTTATTGGCTTTAGATACAGTAGGTTCAGCAGATGATTGTGCTATCTCTGGAGGTTCCTGCTCCTCTGGAGGGGTAGGAGTAGGGAGATCAGGATAGTGTTCACCCTCTGTAGGTTGTTACTGTGTACCAGGTTCATTTAGCTGCTATGTTTCTAGATCTGAGTCAGAGTAAGGTAAATTAAGAAGATTACCCTCTGCAGGTGCATCTTCTGGCTTGTCAAATGCCAACTTTCTCTTAGATCTCTTCCTTTTAGACGAAGAGGGTTGCTCTTGCTGTGGTAGAAGAGAAATGGCTCTTCTCTTCCTCTGACTGCTTTGACACATCTTAGAAGCAACATCAATACTCTACAAAAGATCAGAGTTTTCTCCTAAACATTTAAAAAACTAAACCATGTCAATCGCAATAGAAACAGGAATCGGCCAAAAACATACTATTATGAAAATATACATCCATAAATTTTAATAACCATATCCTGTACCATAGGAGGATCCATATCCACCAACGGGGTGACTGCTCACAGTGGATGAAGGATAAAAAGAATTTGAATTTTGGGCATAAGAACCATAACCAACATC
>JZKD02S0951125.1:539518-556351 GCA_000966675.3 Picea glauca
AATCAGCATGTGCAATAAAAGAGGAACCATAGGAAGGCTCAAAACAAGAAAACATGTACAATTGATAACTATGATCAACTCTCCCATAAGAAACAACGATGTCTAGATTTTGTATTTCTTAAATGACTATATCATTAGGAGAAAAATCTAATGTTTTCACATCACCAAAATAACAGATCTAATAAATTGAGTGTATATTGAAAAACATGTTAGGAACAAGGAGAACAACATTGATGCACCCATCAACTAACTGCAAGGTGTCTAATCCTAAAACATTAATTCATGTAGAGTCTCCACCTACAATTTGCAAAATTCTACAATCATGTGTGGAAGGAAGAAACACATGAGAATGAATCATATGGTGTGATGCACCATAATCAAGTATCCAACTATCTAAAGATGCATATAAAGCTTGAGTAGACAAAGCATGATCTTTACTAGATGAAGAAGGTTTGGGCACAGAAATTTTGTTTTGTTGCATGGATTCATTCAAAGCTTCTATTTTCAGCTACGATTTTGATATAGCATGCCCAAGTATGCCAAAAAAACTATAGGTTTCACTTGACTTCTTCTTCCTTGTCTTGGAGGAAGACTCGCCAAACTTGAAACATGGAGAATTTTTTTTTCTATTGAGGCTTGGAGGTAGACTCACCATCTTGAGTAGAATCTTTATTTTGTTTATACTAAGTTTTGTGCTTACCATTGGAGGCGTGATCCACAAGACCATAATTCTTATATCTATAAAGATCATATAATTGCATACGCTTAAACTATTCCCTTGGAAAATGTTCATACAAAGGATCAAAAGAGAGCATTTTAAGCACAACTACAAGTGCATCCATAATAGAGTAAAACGTAGAAGAAAATACCTAAAAGGACCTTTTAGATTAGATAGAATTAAGAAAATGCAGTCATCATTTGTTTTGGGTTTTCCACATCGTTTCAGTTGTGCCAATAGTAACCTAAATTTGGAAAGATAATATTCAATGGATGCATGCTCATCAGGTACAAGTCATGAAAATTTTGCTTCCAACTATAAGGCTCAAAATTCATTGAATTTACCAAATAAGGAATCCAACATGTTCCAACTTTCTTTTGGAGTTTTATAATTACCTATATGAAACAACAAACGATCTGAAACATGCAATCCAATCAAACCCGTAGCTTCATCAAGTTTGTTTCGATAGGAAAATCTCTCGATTTCCTTGGTAAACATTAGTTGAGCCTCGACTAACATTTTCTAAATCCCTTTAAATTGCAATAGATATCACATATTAATTTTCTATGTGATAATAATAGGGAGTTAGGAGCTTAACAGTCCTTGATTCTACCATTCTATCAATAGAGAATACAAAAAAAAATGTCAGATCTATGTCTGTAATCTCTAAATTATGTTGCATGTGTAAATATGAGTGTGGATGAGAAGATTGGAACTTTGATATTGTAGATATGAGGTCTATGAAACCAGATTTGAGTGTTGGCAAGGTCTAATGGAGAGAAAAGTGTCATGATCAAATTTTCTAAATTTATTTGAATCTCTATTGCAATGGTCAATCTAGATATGTAGGAGAGAAATGTGTGCAAAAGTGCAACTCACCCTTGAACATTGGGAAACAAGAGAGCAACTAAGGTGCTTAGTTGAGATATAGTCATGCTTCAAGACCTCACACAAATGGCACATTAACATTTATAAAAAAAAAAATCATCAACATTTTCTCAAAACGCCCCTCGTGTCATATCAGATCATAAGCACGGGACCATAAATCATCTCACAAATACAGAGATACTATGATTTAGATATTCAATTTCCTGCAATCTTGTATCTCAAATCCTTTAACAAGATTTTGTAGGATAGAAACTTGGGACTCCAATATCAAATAAATCTATTTACTTTTAGATGCTCTCTAAATTTTTAGTTCATGCTAAAAGTAAATAGTAAATATCACAAGGTTATGTGAATATCCAAATGAGTAATATTTTGAGGAAAATATCTAAAAAACAATATTAAAGCACGACAGTTGGATGCTTGATGACACATCAAGGGCTCGAACTAGAAAATAGGCATGCAAACCAATAGAAGTTGTATACCATCACTTAAATAATATGAACCCAACTATATGGATCAATCTTTGAAGAAGAGAAGATGAGATCTATCAAATCTATGAAAACGCTCCCATACGATCCACAATATCTGATCTTTCCTTCCTCACAATATCTCTCAGGAGAGAGAGAGAGAGAGAGAGAGAGAAGGGGTTTGCATAGAAAGATTTGATACCATGAATATGTTTAAAAGAAAATCCTAGGAACAAAAACTACTACAAAAACAAAACAAAATGAAAAAACACCTTCTACAAGAGAGAATGGAATTGATCTACTAGATTTGTTGTCTATCAAATACAAGATAATGTCTTATATATATATAACAATGGAAGAGACCCATTGTTAACAAAAGATAGTTTTCAAAAATAGGCAGATAAGGATTCCTACATAAGGTTACAATTAACAATAGTTCACTACATTGGAAAAGAACACTAACATGCTTAGCCACATTTTAACATATATAACACATAACATTATTTTAGTATTATATTCTAACAATCTTGAGGTTCAAACATATTGAACCTATGCCCATTTCTATATCTGACCATTGACCTCTTTCTCTTAAAGTTTAAGACATGGGATTAAGATAATGTTCATGAGAAAACCAACTTTGTATCTCATGTCCTTAACAACCCTAGGTTTATCTTAAAGTTTAATGTAGTGATGAGATGACATTCATGAGAAAAGAAACTTCATACCTCATGTCCTTAACAACCCCAATTTACTCTTCCAAGTAATTTTTCATTCTCTTATGGGATTTGTAGGGAAGTGGCTCCTCTTCCCAAGGCATGAGGATTTTATCACACGATAACACCCTACACCTAATTTTGTAGCAACCATTGATTTTAATCCTAAGTGTTAAAGACCATCTCAAGAGAATGACACTAATCTCCAATTTTAAATTAAATTGACATTATTTTCCTCTTCTAAAATGAAAAACAACTGTGTATACCATGTCCTTAACAACCCCAGTTTTCTCTTCGAAGTAAATCCCCATTCTCTTATGAGATTTGTAAGGGAAGTGACCCCTCTTTTGAGGGGATGAAGAGTTTATCACATGATAACATCCTACACCTAAGAGTCTACAACAACAATTTTTTTTAATCCAAAGTGTTAAAGAATGTCTGCAGAGAAGGGAACTAATATTTAATTTTAAATTATAAGAGTTAATTTAGAAAATGACATTATTTTCCTCTTATAATATGTTAGGAAGTAGTATGGACAACAAAAAATCATCAGGACGAAACAATTGAATTTTTATGTGAAGGACATACTATCTGATCGCTTTACTATTCTACAAACCCTAGGTTGCAATTTGAATTTCCACAGTTTCAGCCTCTAGTGGGGGCACCAACTCCCCCTCCCCTGACATCACGACCTTCAACTCTCTTATTGAAGCGCTTTCCCAAGTCCCCCAAGCATCCCCCTTTCGGGTTCATGAAGAAATTGGATAACATTTCGGAGGTACTATTCCAATAGAACTCTTGCTTGTTGTATTTGTGTTTAGTTGAGAATGGCCTCATTGTCCAGTTTACAGGAATTTTGGTCATCCCCTCGAGCTATGGCTCTTTGAGTGGATAAAAAATGAATACCCCTCATCAAGGTTCAACTATCCCATTATTTCTATGGAAGGTTTTTATTTCCTTTCTCTTCAAGTTAAAACATGATCAGGACTTGATCTTTCAGACTGGTCCCTACTTCATGGGATCTAGAGAGACATACCTCAATCGTTGGACCCCTGAGTTCAACTCAAAGAATGAAATCCCCTCAACTATGTATGTTTGGGTCTGCCTGCCATATTTATCCTTTCACCATTAGAATGATGATACCATTCACAACATCGAGAATACACTAGGTGAATATATTGATCACGTCGATCCCTGAGAAATATGAAATATTGTGCCCGTATCTATGTGGAATTCAATCTAGAGAAAGGCATTTTGGAGGCTTTCAGGATAACCCTTGACAACTGGTCCTATTTTCAAGCAGTAGATTACGAACAAATACCTTTTAAATGTAAGGCTTTCCATGAATATGGTCACTTTGTTGAAAATTGTCTGAAAGTATCCCCTACCCAAGATCCTCCAAAAAAAAGCGAGAAGTGGTAGCAACCAAAAATATGGAGGAAAGAATCCAAGCAAGGGCCTCAAGGAAATCAAGAAAAGGTTCAACCCTCCTCATCTCTGACTCCGACTCCAAATCCAAATCCTCCTTCAACACAAAATTTAGGTACACAACCAACGAGAAACAACCTAGTAATCAACAATGATCCTTATGATTCCCTATCCAATATGGAAATGGAACCATTTCTCAAGCATGAGGTTGATCTCAATGTCAATCAGTAAGGTGACTCTGGGGGGGTGTTTCTCTGGTTTCCCTTGGGGGGAGTGTTTCTCTAGAAGCTTTCCTAGACACTCAGAATCTGTGGTTCCCCCTTACCAAAACCCCTCTCCAGGGTTTGAGGTCCCTGATCCCCCTTGAGGATGGAAAGATATTTGATAGATCTAACGACCAAACTAATAAAGATTCAACTAAAAATGCCCCAACTAAGAAAGTAGGTCACGAGACCAACAAGAATAGGAGAGAAGAAATGACCAATAGAGAAAAAGACTTGGGTAAACAAGGAACCCTAGATGGAGTAATCCACAGAGAACCAAGAGTGTCGAGAAACTAGGGAGGAAACATTCCCCCTAAAGGGGGAAACCCCAAATCTTCAGGTAAATGATCAAATTAATTCTTTGGAACTGTAGAGGATTAGGAAGCAGAGATAAATTATCTCTGGTAAAATATTTAATCAAGGCAGAAAGATCCCAAGTTCTATTTATCCAGGAAACAAAACTGAAGAATGTTTAAATCCTTCGTGAAAGTGAATATATATGGTGATCAAGAAGTAGCCTCTTGAGGCGCTTCAGGGGGTATGTGAACTCTTTGGAACTCCTCTATATTCCAATTAGAATTCATCCAATCAACTCAGCATTGGCTAAATGGAAGTCTTACCCATCTCCATTCTAGTACTTTTATTGTTTTGGTTCATGTTTATATTCCTTCCATCCCTCAGGAAAAGAGATCATGTTGGAATTCTCTATTGGATCTGCAAGATTTGGGTAGAGACTATAAATTTATCATAGCAAGATATTTCAACACGACACTTCATCAAAAAGAAAAGAGATGGGGATGCAATGTATGAGACCCCTCCAGGGAATCTATGGAATATATTCTAGTAGTCTTAGATCTAGTGGATATCAAGCTTGTGAAAGGAAAATTCACCTGGTCCAATAAGCGCCTGGGGCCTAGCCATATAACTTCCAGTTTGGATCGATTTCTTTTCAGTTGCTCCTTCCTTGAATATACCCTTACCTTCTCCTCTCATATTCCCCCTTTTTTTGGATCATACCATCACCCCATTTCTCTTATACTCTTTGAAACTGAGTCCTTGGGCCCTATCCCTTTTCATTTTAAACCCCTTTGGATTCTAGATCCCTCCTTTTTTTATCTTGTTTATGTTAAGAACTAAATATCAAAATAACATAAAAACCTCAGAATAAGTACGCAATGCCTTGACAAAGAGATAAATTCAGATAATAAGCCTCTTCGAGGGGGAAACCTCCTTATACATCATATGAATTCACAAATACCAGATGATTCCAAATGAAAAGGTCTCCTTGGTATATATAGGAGACTAGGAGGTACAATTACAACTAATGGACCCAAGCCGACATAAATAAAATAACAATACTAATGTAATATGCCCCAATTAATGGGTGATGTGCCATGATTTAGGGCTTAACGTGCCCCTCCCCTTTAGACAAGTGTTTTACTCAACGCCTGAGTAGTTATGGATGCTTATATATAAAAGACTCATCTTCCCACGTGGAATCTTCAACATGTAGTTTCTTCCACTTAATGAGATACTCTGAAATTGATTTATTCCTCAGCTGGAGAATTCTTGTGTTAGTGATAGCTTCAGGCTCCAATATGATTTTCCCTTCCTAGTTTGAACTAGGATCTTGTCACCTATAACCTTCTTTAATCATGAAACATGGAAAACTGGGTGTGCTCGCGAAGATGCAGGAAGCTCCAATTTGTATGCCATATTACTGATATTTTGCAACACCTTATAAGGGCCATAGTACTTCGGTGATAATTTAATATCCTTATTATCTTGCTTGAGGAGCATTTTTTTGTATGGTTTTAGTCTTAAAAATACCCAATCCCCTACTTCAAAACTTCTTTCACTACGATGTTGATCTGCGTGTTCTTTCATGTGATTATGTGCCATGGTTAGGTTTCCCTTTAAGATTTGGAGAACTTGTTGTTGATGCTCGATGTAATCTTCCGCTGCTTGAACCTTATATTTTTATTTTAGAGAAGAAGTGATGGATGGTGGGTGATATCTATAAAGCGCCATAAATGGTGTCTTTTTTGTTTTAGTATGAAAGGAAGTGTTATACCACCATTCTGCCAAAGGTAACCACTTGAACCATTGTGTTTGTTTATTAGAGACAAAGAAATGAAGGTATAATTCCAGACATTTGTTCACTATCTTAGTTAGTCCATCAGATTGAGGATGATAAGATGAGCTATGAGCCAATTGAGTACACAAACAAGAAAATAATTTTGTCAAAAAATGTCCAGTGAATATGGGATCTTTGTCACTTACAATAATCTTTGGGCTTCCATGTAGCTTTTGAACTGTCTCCATGAATGCGATAGAAATTGTACCGTCTTTGAAAGGATGAGAGAGTGCACAAAAGTGTGCATACTTGGTAAGTCTATCAACAATCACCATGATGAAACTTTTTCCTTCATACTTTTGTAACCCTATGATGAAATCCATGGAAACATCCTCCTAGCACTGACTTGGAATGGCTAATGGTTGTAAAATACATGGGGTCTTAATTGTTTCCACCTTATTTTGTTGGAAAACCAAACATTTTTCCACAAACCTTTGAACATCAATTTTAAGGCCATCCCAAAAAAATTCACTCTTGACCCTATGATAGGTTTTCAAAAATCCTTAGTGCCCTCCTACCGAAGAGGTGTGCAATTCAAAAAGTACCTTTTGTTTGAGTTGGGAGTTCTTACATAATTATAAGCAATATTTATACCATAGTGAATCATTTTCCCATGTAAATGTATCGGATGCACTGGAATCTTGTAGAAACCTTTGAATGAGAGTGCACACTTCTTCGTCATTCTTCCATTCATCCCTTGATTATGTTATCCAATTAGGTTGGATGATAGAGAGAGCACAGAGAAATGCATCAACATATTCATTTTTCTTGAGAGTGAATCTACCACAACATTTTTCTTCCCTTTTTTGTAGATGATTTCAATGTCATAACCCAACATCTTGGTCACCCAGTTTTGTTGCTCTTCTGAACATAGTCTTTGTTCCAAGAAGTATTTAGGACTGTCATGATCTGTTTTGACCTTGAAGTGCCTACCTATTAGGTAAGGGTGCAATTTCTTCAATGCATGTAGTGTTGCCATCATTTCCTTCTCATAAATGAGTTTGTGTAAGTCATTTCACTTGAGTGGTCGACTTTCAAAAGCAAGGGGTCTTCCTTCTTGCATTAAAACAACACCAATGCCATTTCTCGAGGCATCACATTCCACAATATAGTTTTTTTTTAAGTTTGGTGTGGTCAAGACAGGAGCTTTGCACATTGCCTCTTTAAGTTGTTTCAAAGCTTGAGTTGCCTCCAGAGTCCATGAAAATGCATCCTTCTTAGTTAATGCAGTTAAAGGTGCTACTATTCTTCCATAGTTCTGAACAAACTTGCAATAGTAACCTGTCAAACCCAAAAATCCTCTAAGATTCTTCAATGTTTTGGGAATCAACCAATCCATCATGGATTTAATCTTGTTAGGATCTACCTTGACACCTTCATGAGATACAATATAACCCAAATACTCTACCTCCTTCACCCAAAATAAACATTTGGATGGTTTGGCATATAGATTTTTCTCCTTTAGTAGTTGTAGCACCCCATCAACATGTCGAATATGATCTCCCCAAGACTTGCTATAGATTTCTATATCATCAAAAAATACTAACACAAATTTTCGAAGGAATGGCTTGAAAATGGAATTCATCAACCCTTGGAATGTGGAAGGTGCATTCGTAAGGCCAAAAGGCATGACCAAAAATTCATAGTGGCCTTCATGAGTTATGAATGTTTTTTTTGGGATATCTTCTTCCTTCATTCTAATCTGATGGTACCTTGAATGGAGATCCAACTTTGTGAAGTATATTGCTCCATGTAGTTCATCTAACAATTCATCAATGATGGGAATGGGAAACTTATCTTTAATGGTGATCTTGTTGAGCTCTATATAATTTGGACACATACACCATGAACCTTCTTTCTTGAGTACCATTACCATCAGTGCAGAGTAAGAACTTTGGCTAGGCCTAATAATGCCAGCCTCTAACATTTCTTCAACCATACGCTCAATTTCACTCTTACGGGCATAAGATTATATGTAAGGCCTGATGTTAAGAGGAACACTCCCAGGAATTAAGTGAATAGCATGATCATTATCGCAAGTGGGTGGAATGCCTCTGGGAATATCTTCAAATACTTTGGAATGTTTATCAATGATCCCTTGGAGATCTAGGGGAATAAATGGCTTAGATGTTTGAACATCTAGTGAGCATAGTTGTACAATTACACCATGATGCTTCTTTTTCAATAATTTTGTCATTCCATTAGAGCTTACCACCTTACTGGGTTTCCATGTGATACCCCTTAACTCAAATTCCTTTCCTTCCAATGAAAATTTCATGAAAATTAAAATCCATTATTCCCAAGGATTGTAACCATTGGACCCCTAGTATGACATCAGCACCACCCATGGGTATAGCAATCATTGGACTATTCATTACATATTCCCCCATAGTAAGATTTATCTTATGTCATTTTCTTGAGAAATTGATAGTTCCTCCATTTGCAATCATTACTTGAAACTGTGGAACTAGATATATAAAGCAATTGAGAGATTTGGCTAATTTACAATGAATGAAATTATGAGTACTACCAGAATCAATTAGCACTATTACCTTTTTCTTTTTGATACATACTTCAATCTTGAGGGTTTGAGGAGTGTTAATTCTAGCCAATGCATGACATCATATGGTGGGAGTCATATCTTTAGAAGAAATCTCTTCTACATCTTCATCTTGAGATGGTTTTTTTTTCTTGTTCTTGTTCTTCTTCCTCTTCACAATCTATGTAGAATAATTTCTTCTCACCACACTTATGTCCCTTACTGTACTTGTTGTCACAATTAAAGCAAAAACCTTTTGTTTTTCTTTCCTCCAATTGTTTAGGTGTCAACCTTGTAGATTGAGGTGGTTTAGAAGAAGGAACAATATTCTCCCGATAGATGTTAGGGGTGGTCCTTCTAGTAGCCATAGCCAGATTTTTACTTCAAACATTTCTCGCCACCCTGAATGCATTCTCCAATTATTTGGGTTCCCAAAGGTGAACCTCATGTTGAATTTTATCCTTTAAAGTTCCTATGAAGACATCAATCAGGTGCTCATCTGGAATATTTGTTACCTTTATATTCAATCTTTGGAAGTTCTCAATGTGCTTCGCAACTGAACCCTTTTGCTTGAGATTTATCAATTGGTTGAAGAAGGTATTGCTCCTTGTATCCTCATAGTGTGCTATCATTTCTTTCGTGAAAATTGTCCAAGTGACAAGTGATTTGCGAGAACAAATCCATCGATACCACACAAACTGATTAGGTTCTAAATATGAGGACACAATCCATACCTTTTGTGTGTGTGGCACATCATGTAGATAAAGAACTGCTCCATCTGGAGTATACATGTGAATGGATCCTTGCCATCAAACTTCCTCATATCGGTCTTAGGAAAGTGGTTGGTCTTCAACCCAAAGATGGAGTTTCTCCAATCTTGATTCATCTTCCTTGTGTCCTCATCATGAATTTCATGGGATACATTGTCACTTTCAGGTGGCCTCTCTATTAGCAACTTTTTCAACCCTTCAATGATCTTCCCTTTTAATCTATCCATCTTAGTATCCATCATCGCTTCTAGCTTAGCTTCATTTGAATTCATCATCCTTTATAGTTCAACTTTTGTTACTACCTTCTTTTGTAAATCATCTATATCCTTGCACATTTCTTCACTTTCATCAAGAGTCCAAGTAAGATTGTCTAAAGGATTATTTGGCGTAGAAGTTCCCTTTTTTGGTGTCATGTTGGCCAAGTATCACTGCAATGTAGGAATTCCTAATTGGATTAGGAAGAGGTCCTCACAGACAAGGGAGTGTCGGGTGTTATAGCTCTCTGATATATGTGTGGGGTCCAAAAATAGTACTTGGCTCAATATCTCAGGGAACTAACTAAGGATGCTTGACCATGTCCTTAGTTGTACTATCCAACTACCTAGGTACTAGAGAGTGATCTCCCTGATTGTTGTTCTTGGTGTACTATAGCAACAAGATGGCCAAATGGTTTACTCGGTTGGTCCCAGGATTATAGGGGGTCTCCCGATATACTCTAGGTACGTGGGAGATCAATTCGACAGTAGTGTTGTCTAATGCGTAATCATTCAAAAGGCTCTTTCTGATATACTCTAAGTGCGTGGAAGAACCACACTATCCCCGGGTTTTAGCACTGACAAGTAATGATATCTCCTACGTTTAGAGACGTCGGAATATGTCTGTACCTAAAATTCCCTAATATTCTCCCAATTTTATGTGATACTCCTTTTATCCCACTTTATTCCACTTTTTAAATCACCCAATTGGATCTTCTAGTCAAAAGATATACAAATTTCCAAAAGAAAAACGCACCTTTTAAAATCTTGATTTGGATATTGTTTTGCTAGCCAACCTTTCTTTTGTTGTAGCTCTACAATTTCGACCCTTCTAAGTCTAAAATTTTGGCCTGAAGTAGCATGATGTGTCTTCTTTCCATCCCCATAGGTTAGACCAATATTGGATTCTCCAAGAGAATTTTATGATAACTTCCCCAAGATGTGTTGATTGTTTTCCCTTTCAGGAGAGAGAACTTGTACAGTCTTCCACATGTCACTATCTTCACTTCAGAACTTGAAATTTGCACCAGTAAAACTTTGATTTGTACCCTAACCAATGGAATAGGTCTCACTCAATTTGGAGGCTTGTAGCTTTATATATAAACATTTTCCCAAGAACACGTGTTTTAGACTGAAATTTGGACCAACCAAAAACCCTAATTTCCTTAGAGAATAAATTTTAGATTACAGCGAATAAATGGATGAAATTTGTACACAAGATACTTCACTATTCCTTTGTACTCTAAAAATTTCTGAACCTGAAACCAAGTCGAAAAAATTGGGAGCAAAAATGCCAAGAAGACTTGTTTCAGACTAGTTTCAGAACTAGTCAAAAATCCTAACTTGAACAGAATGTATCTCCAAAAATATAACAAATCAAGATCTGAAATGTGGACCCAAGTTAGCTCTATATGTCACCTCTACACCATAGAAATTAGATATCCCAAAACATTCCAGAAAAAAAGTTGTAGTGAAAATTCCAAGAAGACTTGTTTTGAAGAAGCCGGTCCCAAGGATTGTCTAGCTCTGATACCAAATGTTAAGAACCAAATATCAAAATAGCACAAAAACCTCATAATAAGTACTCAATGCCTTGAAAAAGAGATAAATTCAAATAATAAGCCTCTTCGAGGAGGAAACCTCCTTATATATCATATGAATTCACAAATACATATGATTCCAAATGAAAAGGTCTCCTTGGTATATATAGGAGACTAGGAGGTACAATTACAACTAATGGACCCAACCCGACATAAATAAATAACAATACTAATGTAATATGCCCCAATTAAGGGGTAATGTGCCACAATTTAGGTCTTAATAGTTTATTTTTCTTGGAGTCACTGGATTTCAGGTTCCCCTATATTCATCTAGAAGCAGAAGCTAAAAAATCTCAAACTAACCCTTAAATATTGGGCTAAGTTCAAATACAACACTCCCATGAAGATATTAGAACCTTAACTAGAGGACTTGAAGACATGCAAGGATAGTTAGAAAGTGAGTGAGTCACACACTGTCTTGTAGCAAAAGAGAGAGACACCTTCCAAGCTTATCAGAAATCCCTAATATTGGAGGAAGAGGCATGACAACTGAAGTCAAAGAGTCTTTGGCTCCAGGAAGGGAATTGAAACACTAAATTTTTTCACCAACAGGCCAAAGCCATACTTTGGAAGAACAAATTCAAGGAGATAAGAAATTTTGAGGGAGAAATTGTATCAACGTTTGATCAGATCAAAGATGAGGCCTTCTATCATTTTGAGAAATTATACAAAGAGAAGGTAGGTCAAATCCTGATACTCTTGAGAAAATGTCGACAAATATTCCTTCTATCATCAGGCCTGAAGCTAATGCTAATTTTTCCAGATCAATATCTGAAGATTAAATTTTGGGCGTAATACAATAGATGAACCCTGATAAGGCTCCTGGCCTTGATGGCTTCTCGTCATAGTTCTACAAATGATGTTGGCATATTATTAAATTTGACCTCTTAAGAATGATAAAATATGTCCATCAATCGTTCAGGATGGGAGTCAGTACCAATTCTTCCTTCATGGAATTGATCCCTAAAGAAGTTAACCCCTCCTCCTTTGCACGCTTTGGACTAATCTATGTATGTAATGTCTCCTATAAAATCATCTCTAAGATCATTTCCAATAGACTAAATCCTCTCCTCCCCCAGCTTATCTCCCCCAACCATGGAGGCTTTATGCAAAAAAGACAATAAGTGGACAATATAATTTTAGTTCAAGAGGCTATTCATTCAAGCAAGACTAGAGGGGAAAAAGGAATTATCATCAAAAACGACATGGAAAACTCCTTTGACAAGGTCCACCACAACTTTCTCTTTGCAATCATGTGGAAGTTCAGTTTTGGAGAAGGCTTCATTGATTGGATATTGACCTATATAATCAACCCATGGATAGATCTTCTGGTGAACGGCAAACCCACACCCTTCTTCAAATCCTTTAGAGGCTTGCATCAGGGATGCCCTTTCCCCGGTCCTATACATCCTTATGGCCGAAGCCTTGAGAAGAAGACTAGACATGGTGCACAATTCCAAATCCATCCTAGGAATTAAAATAGTAAGAGGGGACAGGAGGATAAACCATTCCCAGTTTTTGAATGACACCCTCCATTTAGGTGGAGCCTCCACAAACATTTCTTTCAGGTTTTAAGCATCTTTGAACAAATTTACTTTGGCCTCAGGAGGATTAGTAAATAGTGACAAGAGTCAATTGTATGCATGGAATACAAATGTCAAGAAAACAACAATTATAGCAAGAATACTCCAAGTCCCCTATGCAGACAAATGGAAGACATCCAAATACCTCGGCATCCCCATCTTCCTTTACTCTTTATCCTAGGTGGCTTGGAAACCCATTCTTGAAAAAATTAAGATCAAAATCCTCCGATGGGGTACTCAGTGGCTCAACCCTATGGGAAGAGTAATCCTAATCAAATATGTCTTATCAGCCGTGCCGATTTTCCAATTTTCTACACTGCTTTCCCCGACCTCCATCAAACTATCTATATCACAAGCTCTCCAAATATTCTTGTGGCATGGTGGGATGTCTAATTCCAAATGCTTCCACTTGGTGAATTGGAATATGGTGCGAGCCCCAAAATTATGTGGAGGTATGAGTATCAAAGATCTATTTTTTTCCAACATTGCCCTTGGAGATCAACTTTTGCGGTGCCTTGTCACTAGGCATAATGACCGGTGGAAAAGAGTAATCCACCTAAAATATTTGTCTCGTGGGAGACTGATATGTTTGGAGAGTCCACCACCGGATCAAAATTGCTCTCAAATCTAGAGGCTGCTCAAAGTCTCCTTTCCTCTCCTACAGACTTAGTTGACGTGGATTCCAACAAATGGTAAACTCATTCTTATAGGGGCAAACAACAATATGGGTAATCCCCCAATCCTACGAGACCTCTCTCTCCATTGGTTGGTCAAACAAGGTTCCTTGTGGGACATGCCTTCTAGTTGTTGGATGGGTTGGTTCTTTGGGGATCCCCCTTACCCTTCGTCTTCCCTTGTCCTCACCCTCTCTCTTTGTCTCCATGGTTGTGCTCCAAATCGTCTCTCTCTTAGAGATACTAGGGGATGGGGCAATAATGAATACACAGTCAAGAAAGGGTATGATTATCTTCTCCTTCAATCTCCTTTCCCTCCTAAGGCAAAGTTGTGAAAGACAATTTGGCATTTTGATGGCCTTCTAAAAATCAACATCTTTGGTGGGACTCTAGCACATGGAAAACTTCTAACAAGGGAAAATATGTTAAAAAGACGCATCTATGGCCCATTTAGGCGTGTCTTATGCTCATCTTTGCATGAATATTCAACTCATATATGCTTGGATTGTGTATTTTCACGAGTTGTGTGGCAGGTAGTCTTGCAAGGGTTACATCAAAGGATTGTTCTGCATATGGTTGTTTTCTTACAGGGGATCCTTCGTTAACAAACTGATTTTAAGAGAATTTGGGCGGCCCTGCCAAAATATGTATGCTGGAAGATTTGGCTAGCCTGAAATTGAACAATATTTTCAGATATCAAGCCTCTTCTTCACATTGTAGCAACAAAGCCCATTATACTCCTATACGACATCTAAACACTAGACACCTAAAGATTTCCTCTCCTTAGCACTTGGATTATGGGAGAATCGTTGGCTCATTCAATTCTCTCTTCGAACAAACAATTTAATGCATATCAGATCCGGATCACCTTGGAATCTTCAAACGACCACAAAGGAATTTTCTCATTGGCTAAGATCCAAATCGGATCATACACTTTGCTTTTACGGTGCTTCAAAAGGTAACCCAGGGGAGGTGGGAGCGGGGAGGGTCCTTTTTTCCCAATAGGAATAATTGAACTTGACTACTCTTGGAGTCTAGGTCTTGCAACAAGTAATCAAGTTGAGGCTTGTGCCCTTCTTCAAGGGCTTGTTCTAGTCAAGTCTCATAACATTTTCATGCTCTCCATCCTCGGTGATTTGAAAATCACAATCAATCACTTGATACAAGGAACACTTCCTTGTGATGCAAGACTTAGATCCATATTCCATAGAATCTATAAATATCTAAAGGCCTTCCAGACGATAGACTTCTTCCACATATTAAGAATTAACAATAGTCATGCAAACAGACAAGCCAACCTAGCAATATCTAGAAGCTCGGGGGTTATTTGTGTCAATGGTCTCTTCAAATACTACCCAATCCCATGATCATATTTCCTTTGGGTATGAACCATAGGTTTTTGACTTCACATGGTATCCATCTTGTTTGGAGGACATGCAATCTTCTCATCATTGTTGTCCTTCTCCTTAAATTCCCCTCACCTACGTACATACTACACTTGGCCACCGTCGACCCTTTTCTCTTCATATTGAAAGCCATGATCTAGTAGCGCCATACCACTTAGCCGCTTCAGGATGTATGCTTCTCCCTTTGGAATCAGATTGCATATCTTTAGGACCGAACAAGGGATAGGTGGACGCTCAGGTTCTCTACAGAAGTGTTAGACATGACATCATCTCCAATCCCTCCACCTCCTCTACTAGATTTGAAGTCACCAATCTTAGAGCCCTCTCACAGTAGCTTAGGTACGAAGGATTATTTCTAATGTCCCCAAAGATATGTGCTATTTTTGTCTATACATACTAGGGGTCTTTATCAAGATTTACTCTATAAGTAACTTTGGAACTAGATATTTGTTGGGTTAGCAAAGTTTTCTACCACCAAATGTTTTTTGTTATTGCTCATCGCCCTTCTACAACTTGCTTCTAGAATCTACAAAATTGTTGTACTCTTATTGCACGTTTAATGAAAATTTTTTTAATATAATCAAAATCTCCCAGTTTTTTGTGAAAAAAAAAACATGCTAAAATGATAGAACAACTAATAAGAATAAAGGGAAGACTTTTGATTATTTAAAGTTTCTACATGAATTAAGACTTTAAGAAAATTCATCCTTGAGAGGAGATTGATATGAAGAATAAAGTTAAATATTTCGGATATAAATTTCAATTCCCCATTCTACAGTTTGCATTAGTTTATCTCTAGTATTTCTATGTATGACTTGGAGTGGTTTGAAAATCATGAGAAATATTTTACAGTTTTAGTTTGCACCGTCTCCCTCATCCTTTACCATTGAATTCTTAAGTTTTGTTTGCAAGCATGCATCAAATGATATTTGAAATGCTAGACAAAATTTGGGTATGTAATAAAATACTTATCAATCAATAAGAAACTCTTTTTATATATTGTTTATTTATCTCTTTAACAATATAGTTAGTTAAAAAAAAATAATACTCCCACTTCATGGTTTATTTACATTATTCATCTCAACATGTCTTATTTTGCTTATTGTGTGAATGCACACTTAATAAATATATTAACATATTTAATATATTCCAAAATCCTAAACAATATATTTTTATTTAAAATTTATAAATATAAAATTATTAAAAATATAAAAAATAAAATAAAAAAGAATATTCATTTTATTCATTACAATAATACCAAGTATAAAAATTAAAACAATTAAAAACATGTATTTTATTTAAAATTTATAAATATAAAATTATTAAAATTATCTAACCCATATGGAAATTATAAAAAAAAATTCCACCAAGTGTAGCCAATTTAACCCGGAT
>JZKD02S0951125.1:588628-600820 GCA_000966675.3 Picea glauca
TTATGCACCTTTTCAAATAAGGGTTGAAGTTAATTCAACAAACATTTATCGATGTATTGTGGATGAAGGAGCCTCTTCAAGTATTTTATCCTCCTCTTTTTGGAAAGTCTTGGGATCTCCCAAGCTTGTGTCTTCTTCGCATGAGTTGTTGGATTTTAACAAACGTCCTAGTGAATATTTGTGGGTTCTTCCTCAGTTGCCTATCTTGTTAGGTGGGAAGACTGTCCTTGTTGATGTTATAGTGGTGCACAGCCCACTAGATTTCAATATGCTTCTCGGGCGTGATTATGTATATGCTATGAACGTTGTGGTGTCTACGCTCTTCCAGGTGATGCATTTCCCTCATAATGGAAGCATTTTCACTATTGACCAGCTGGAATATGATAATCACCATCCTAATTCGGTGTTAGTTCAACCTACCCCTTTATATGTTCCTAGTGTCCGCGTAGACTCTACCCTGCCATGGGTTAATTATGTGGCATCTTATCCTCGGTGTTCAATTACTTCTTTGTAGGAACCTGTGCAATCATGTTTGTCTTCTCGAGACTTGGTCTCAGTAATTGATCCATCGATTTCTCCAATGGGGGCATGGGAGCCCTTGTTTCCCCCTCTAGGTCCAAATGATCTTGAGTCTCCTTCTGAGTCTGATCTCGTTGTTTGTAGATCCTCAAGCCCTCATGCTTATGATTCTTCATTGATAGCCTCTACCAGTCTTGGCCAGAGCCTCCATCATCATATGGAATATGGTCAGTTTACTTCACCCTTTGGGACTGTCGACCCTCATTTGCGTGATTTCTAGGATTTTGATTTACCTTCAGATGAGGCTATCCTTGAATCCATGACTACGGTTTCTATATCGTGGGAGGATTTACGTTGTGGTTTGTGTTTTCTTCCCTTTTGGGATACTTTCCAAGTTAACTATCGAAGAGACTCTTGGTCTGAGCCTAGTAGAGGGATCTACCTGAACCAGTTTCATACATGAGTCATAGTCCCCTTGAGTCTTCTTTAATCCCTTTTCAGACTCTCTAAACATGAAAATATTGTCAAGCGATCTTGTTGTCCTTAACGCTCACCAAACTAAAACTTGAAGACACGTCTGTCCAGTGGTAGTTTACCCCTTTTTTGGTCCGAACGATCAATTTTATGAACAAAGGTATACTCTAGGAGCTTCGGTTCGCTAGAAGAGTATTCTCAAGTATAAGTTTAACCGTTTTTTGGGCCCGAGGAACTAAATTTACGAAAAAGGAACCCCCACGGAATCCATAGTTAAGCTCTTTTCAAACTCCCTAAAATTGAAAATATCGCCGAGTGACCTTGTTCCTTCACACTCGTTAAATTGGTCCAGAAGAACAACCCCTACAGAGTCCATAGTTAAGCTCTTTTAAGACTCCTTAAAATTGAAAAGATCGTCGAGTGACCTTGTTCTTTCACACTCATTAAATTGGTTCAGAAAAACATCTACTGGCATGAGTTTACCCCTTTTTCCGACTTGTAGATTAAGGAGGGAAAAGGTACACCTCGGGAGATTCATCTCGCTGGGAGAGTTCTCCTAAGTAGATTTTATACTTTTTCAGGCTAAGGGGACTAAATCTAAAAAAAGGTTGTGAGTCCATAGCTAAGCTCTTTTCAGACTCCTTAAAATTGAAAAGATTTTCGAGTGATCTTGTCTGTGTCACACTCATTAAAATGGTTTTGAATAAACGTCTTTTCAGTGCTAGCTTACCCCCTTTTCGAACCAACTAGACTATTTTCGAAAAAAGTACCCTAGTGGAGTCTTCTTTTACATTTTTTCAGACTCTCTAAAAATGAAAAACCATCAAGCTTACCTTCTCTGGGCTCGTGAAAAATACATTGAAGGGAGTTTCATCGTGTCATGCTAATTGCATTTGCATCTCTGCATCTTTGGCCTAATGCCAACTCCATGTTTCTCTCAACTAAACCTTTGAAGCATGCCTTATCTGCAAGCCTTGTAGCACTTTGCTCTGCGACCTGACACCTTGACCCATGGAGGAATTTTTTTGAGTGTCCTTTTCCTGCACATGTCTCCTTGCTATGAGCATTAGTGTGTTCCTTGCGCTTTGAACTAGTATGCTTGCGACACTCATTCCTCCTTTGTAACGTAGCATTCTTTTATTCTTTTTTAAGATCTTTAAAAATATTGAAAAAGACAAAAAAAAAATCAAATATACCTCAAAAAGAGGACAGGAAAAATATTTTATTTTTATGATAGCACAATGAGTCACCCTTGGACAAAGCACATCCTTTCGTTTGTCGTCAAGATTTGGAATTTAATATGACCTTAGGAAGTTTTTCTCGCTACATAGAGTTGTGTCCTCCTTCGTTTGGTTATTCTTCCAAACACATGGAGAGGTTGTGTTGCCTCCTACATCGTGAACTTATGTCAATGTCATGTTGCCTGAGTCTGATCATTTGTCGTGCTATTGTCCAAGGGAATTTTTACCCAACCTAAGTCGTAATTTCTATAGTTTGTCTCTTGACCTCATGCCCGACCATCCCAAAAGTCCAATCAAGTCCTTGTTCGAAATCACTGAATTTCTTTGCCTGATCATCGAGATCCTCTTGTTTGTTCCTGACGAGCCGTTGAAGACCTCTGGATAGTGAATTCGTACACTCACATTACAATCCTACCCGAGTTTTGAAGATCTTGAAGTTGTTTCTCAAGCTTTGAAGGCCTCATCTCCAACCACCAGGCACCATTGGCTTCTTGAAGATGGATACTATACATGTCTATCTTTGATTTTGAGATGTAGATCCATTGCGTATTGCTTGCGACTACACTTTATATAGTTGTATGAAATGGATCTGTAGTGTATTTGATTGGAAACCATGATTTATTTCATCCCGAGCATGGGTATGCCCGCCTCGGTGAGACAATTGTTATTTTTGCAGATGGCACCTCCTGAACTCTGGTCCTAGGCTCACTCACTTCGTACATTGGTGAAGATTTTGTAATGTATTTCGGCCATCAGATGATCTTCTGACCTCACACATTAGGTAGCATCTGTTATAACCCTAAATTGCACCATACATGCATACCTGACATTTGGCCCTATTACTTGCTATTTTTTCCAAGCCATCACTGAGCAACTCTTCTTAAAAACACTATTTTTGAAGATTTATGCGCCCTGCACCATTACTGCTCGCGTATGTATGCATGTTGCACCACTACATCCCACGTACGTATGCTAGATGCACCATTACAACCCACGTATACCCACAAATGTTGCAAAAATTAAAAAGTTGCAAGGAATTCGTTAAGATTACAGGCTATTGCGCAGTTTCCCAATTGTTCCACCGCCTATAGCCTGTCACCCAACTAAATAACCATCCTTTTGTCATATAAAATGAGGTTTTGGGGTCTCATTCCTAATCCAATCATAAGAATAGTGAAACTCTTCCCGTTTCACATCCCCTCCTTGTTCTAAATAATTGCAGCCACCTTGTGAGATTTGCATCAGAATTTCCCATTCTTTCCTTTTTCCTCCATTGTAAGCTTATGCCATTTCCTTAGAAGAAGTGTGAGAGGAGAAAGATACATGGAAGTGTAGTTGGAGCTTGGTGAAGAGGAGCCCAGATCAGGTTCGTGGAGCAGTTGTTGACCTTTGTTATAAGTAAACATTGTGATATCAATAAAATGAATACTTTTTTTGTCCCAAAATATGATGTGTCAAATATCTATGTTTGATTTATCTTTCATTCCAACGTCTAATCCATGATTTATATATGAGATGCATGTTTGTAGTTTCATGTTTATATGTTTATGAATGCAGGCCAACCTTGGGAGGATCGACACCAGACGCAGAGTAAACGGTAAAGTTACATGATCTTTTCACTTTGTCTTTCATGTATGAATGTGGGGTATATTCGGGGTAGTTATAAAAGTAGGAGACTTTTAGACGATTAGATCTACCTACATGTTGAAACCTAGTGTATTCCATAGAGGGTTTTTCTCGCTATAGCAAGGAGGCTAAGAGATTAAGGAAAGAGGGCTAAGCTTAAGAGCCTAATAGAATAATATATTATTATTTTAAAAGTTGTAAAGAGGATATTAATTTATCCTAAGTTCCTTTAGGGAGAGGAACAAGTTCCAAGTGGTGGGAACATGCTCTTGGAGAGCCAAGTGTCATCCAAAACGCATGTAGATTTATGGGGGGGATTCTCACCATTCTCACGAGGCTGGCCATCCATTACCCCGATGGACTAGCACACCCAACAAGCACACAGTAACTCTGGAACACCATTGTGGAATTTCGGAAACACCCCAAACCTCTGCAACAAGATGAATTGATACCCTCGCTGCACTTGTATCCTAGGGGTTTCCTGCGTATTATCCTGTCAGTACCGTTCCCACGTCCAGTTTTTTTTTCTTCCATCACCATGCCCGTGTTTTGAGGAGCGGAAGTGAAGAAGCTGATTGTTAGACCCGTGGATAGAAGAAGCAGGTTGTCAGGCCTATGAGAAACTCTCTCTAGGTGAGAGAGTGTGCTGAGGAAGTGAGTTATCCTGGAGGGAGCCTAGTAGAAGTTACAGAGCTCTGAGAATTCCTGATCCGACCTGTTTTTGAATCTCGGGAAAGGGAGGTGTAGCAGTCGATGGACTGTGTGACAATGAAGGTGTACACTCCTGAGGTGGGACAACCATGTGGGGAATGAGAGTCTGTGAGTTGTGGGTGTAAGTGGCTCCTTGGATGAAATCCTTCTTGTTGTACTGTGCAACTTCCTGTTGTCCCTACCTAGCCTAGGAATCCCTTGCCCAGTGGAGTTTAGTCCCAGCTCGGGGGTGACCCACTGCAGAGAGTGATGAGCAGTGTGGTCTAAGGCTGGGAGGTTCGTGGAAGCTCTGCACACAAATGGTGTACTTCAATTAAGAGATAAGTATAATTTATTTGCTTAATGGTTAAATAATGTATTTTAGTGCATGTATATGATTCTTGTAATAATATCATGTGTTTCGCTGCATGTATGTTTTCATGTTATCTCTATTCATTTCTTCTTAAGTTTATATGTGAATTTTTCCGCAAAAGAGCTTTGTCTGAGGTAGCACGCCCGACCTGTTAGTGGCTGGGGACATTACAAATTGGTATCAGAGCGTTTTCTAGCATAGCATGGCCCGAACTGGGTGGTCGGGGATGTTACAAGATGGTATCAGAGTGTTTTCTGGAGTAGCATGGTCTGACCTGGGTGGTCGGGGATGTTACAGCAGGGGCACAAGGTTACAGTGTTGATTGAGAGTGGGGCATCCCACAACTTTATAGATGCATCTTTGGTGGACATGAGAGTGATTCCAATAGAGGAGTTTGAGGGATTCACCGTGATCATACCTGGAGGCTATAAAATAGAGTGCACTAGATGGATCCCCAAGTTGAAAATAACCATGGGGAATTATACATTGACAGATGATTTCTTTGTGGTGGATGTACCAGACACTAATGTGGTTCTTGGAGTTCATTGGTTATGCTCCATTGGGAAATACACTAGTGATCAGAGGACTATGGAAATGAAGTTCATGGGACCATATGGAAAAAAGGTGATTTTACGGGCTATGCACCAGTATCCGCCCAAGATCATGTCATCTCACAGTATGGAGGCAATGATGCGGCATGAAGACATAGAGTGGGTAGTTGAGTGATACATTTCTGACAGGGAGCCACTAGATCGACCTCAACAATATCCAGACGATATTCAAGTATTTATTCGCAAACATCAAATGTTTTTTGTTGAAATTCCTCTAGGAGTACCTCTAGATAGAGGATTTGAACATATTATAGAATTAGAAGAAGTGGTTCAAGTTTTCATAACAAATCCTTACCACCACCCGAAGATGTACAAAGATGAGATAAAAAAAACCATCAAGGATTTGCTAAACATGGTTCACATTCAACCTAGTTCTAGCCCTTTTGCCTCTTCGGTAGTATTGGTTAAGAAAAAGGATGGTTCCATGAGCATGTGCATTGACTACCGAGCACTTAACAAGAAAACCATAAAGAAAAGGTACCCAATTTCGAGGATCGATGAACTGATGGATGAGTTGAGGGGAGAAAAATATTTCACGAAGATTGATCTTCATTCAGGATACCACCAGATTCAACTTCGAGAGAAGGACATTCAGAAGACTACCTTTCGATGCCATTATGGGCATTATGAGTTATTGGTTATGTTGTTTGGGCTAACCAACTCCCCTGCTACATTCCAGTACTGCATGAACCATGTGTTCAATAAGCAGTTGAGGAAATTTTTGTTGGTCTTCTTTGATGATATTCTTATTTATAGCAGGACTTGAGAGGATCATCTCAGGCATTTGGATGAGGTATTAGGGATTTTGGAGGAGTAACAACTCTATGAAAAGGAGTCCAAATGCGATTTTTGCATGACTGAGATGCTTTACTTGGGGCATGTGATCAGGGAAAATGGTGTCCAAGTCCACCAGGAGAAAATCAGGGAAATTATAGAATGGCCTACCCCCAAAAATTTGACAAAACTGAAAATCTTCCTAGGGATCTGCACTTATTACATGAAATTTGTTAAGGGGTTCTCATAGTTGACAACACCTCTTAAAAATCTCTCTAAGAAAGGAGCTTTCAGTTGGACAAATGAGGCGCAGATGACATTTGAGAAAATGAAATAGGTAATGAGTTCATGCCCTTTGCTATCCTTACCAAAATTCACTCAACCATTTTTGTTTGAGTGTGGTGCTTCAAGGATAGGGATAGGAGTTGTGTTGATGCAAAATAATCATCCTATTGCTTTTTAGAGCCGTAAACTTAGGGAGTATGAGCGACACTATTCAATATATGACAAGGAGATGTTGGCCATTATGCATGCATTGGCCAAATTCAGACAGTACTTGGTGGGGAATAGGTTCAAAGTGAAGACAGATCATAACAACCGGAGGTTCCTCATGGAACAGAAAGAATTGAGTGAGAGGCAGCAGAAGTGGATTAATAAAATTCAAGCATATGATTTCAAGATTGAATATATGAAGGGAAAGAACAATGTGGTGGCCGATACCCTTTCCAGGGTATCATCCACTCTCTCCCTCATGGATATTTTAGTTGATTGGAAATATCTCATGTTGGTAGAATATTCCAAGGATAGATTTTCTTATGAGATCCTAGACGGTCGGATACAGGATGATTGGTACCGAGTTATGGATGACATCATTTATTACAAAGACAGGATCTATTTAGTACCAAAATCTTAGTTGAAGGAAAAAATCATGAAGGCAACACACAATTCACCTTTGGCGGGACACCCTGGGTACTTGAAAACCTACATCAGATCAGGGAAAGATTTACATGGAAAGGCCTCAAGACGGTTGTGTTGAGATTTGTGAGGGAATGCAAAGTCTACCAACAGAACAAAGTGGAGCATACTCAACCAGATGGATTACTTCAGCCACTTCCCATCCCAGAACAAAAATGGGAAAACATCTTTATGGACTTCATCACAGGGTTGCCCTAGGTGCAGGGAAAATATTGTATTTATGTGGTGGTCGATAGGCTCACAAAGTTTGCACATTTTTTTTCCATACCCTCCGAATATTCTGCAGCATGGGTAGCAGAATTGTTCTTCAGAGAGGTATTTTGATTGCATGGGTTTCCAAAAACTATTGTCAGCGACAGAGATAGCAGGTTCATGGGAGGATTTTGGCAAGATATTTTCAGGTTAGTTGGGACATAATTGACACCTAACATGAGCTACCATCCTCAAATGGATGGGAAAACTGAGATTGTGAATAAATGGCTTGAAGGCTATCTGAGGAATTATGTGTTAGGACAACAGAAATCATAAATAAAGTGGCTACACTTGGGCGAGCACTGCTACAATACAACCTATCACATGTTGATTGGGATGACACCCTTTCGAGCTTTGTATGGATATGGTGCACCTACATTTGTGGATCGGGTGTTTGGAGACAGCAGAGATCCTAAAGCTAAAGATTGGATTCAGGAGAGTCGAGATATTCTACGGACCATTAAGAAAAATTTGCAGATGGGTCAGAATCAACAGAAGGTCTATGCAGACATTCATCGAGTGGAACATAGTTTTGAGGTCGGGGACTTGGTGTACCTACGTATGCAACCCTATAGGAATTCATCACTTAAGATGAAGGGGGAAGAAAAATTGAAACCTAGATTCTACATACCATACAGGATTTCGAGGCGCATAGGAGAGGTGGCATACAAGCTAGAGCTTCCAAAGGGATGCAAAATACATAATGTCTTCCATGTTTCATGTGTCAAGAAGGAATTGGGACAACTTATCTCTACCTCTACTAAGTTACCACCACTCGATGAAGAGGGGCAGATGATTTTGGTTCCTAAGGAGATTTTGGAGATCAAGGAGCGAAATCTAAGGAACCGAACTGTCAGGGAGTACCTTGTCAAATGAAAGGATTTGCCTTTCGAGTACAATACATGGAAAGGAGAGCAGGTACTTCAGCATTCGAGATTGAAATTGCTTGAGGGAAAGAAATCTTGGGCGGGGAGGACTATAATGTCCCCATCTACCTAATCTCTCTAAGAGAGAATTCCACTAGCCTAATTGAGTTCCCGTGGGCTAGGGTGGAAAATAATTAAGGGAATATTATCCCACATTCATAAGAGAATGAAAGAAAATCTCAAGATAGAAGTATAAAAAAGGGGATAGGAGGAGTCTAGGATCATGCTTGCATTCACTCATTTGGAAAACAAATTTTGGAGAACTCTTGAGGAAAGAGTTTAGGGTTTTGGGAACCCTTCATTTATCTATGGTTTCGGTGTTGTAACGATACACCCTAGCTAGAATTGGATCGAAATCACTCAAATTTTGACATTGTTTTATCTTCTTACAGCTGAATTTCTCGGAGTTATAGTTAGTTTCTTTTGTGTGATGGTTGGGTTTCCATTGTGGGATGAGTTTCCATTGAAGAGGGAGTTTTGTTTATGGTGTTGTGCATTTTTTCTCCTTGGGAGACTGGTTTGTTTGTTGGCTGAGTTAATATACCGAAAAGGGCAAGTTATTTTGAGGCTAGGGCACATTCCAAGCCACTAGGCATGCATTGTTGCTTGTGGGAACAAATTTCTAGTTGTTGGACAATATTTTCAACTACTGGGCGCTTTTCTTTAGTGTGGGACAACCATACTTTAAAGATGGGAGAGTTTATTTGGTTTATGGGTGATTTATTGCTTGTGGGAACAGAGTTCTAGTTGTTAGGCACATATTTCCAACTGTTGGGCGCTTTCTTTAGTGTGGGACAACCATTCCTTAAGCTGGGAGTATAATCTCATAGCCAAGGGGAGAATTACTCAAGCTGGGCACATATCCTAGAACCTAGGCATCATATTTATCAGTTGGGCGAACTATTGTTTTGTTGGTTGGCTTATGTCAGTTGGGGGCTTAGATTGTCCCTTTGTTGGGCGCTTTTTTTTTTGTACGTGAGTTTAAGAACCTGTATTACTAAATGGGGATTATGATACAAAAAAGGGGAACTCCCTAGTCTACCAAAAAGGAAACCAGACCAGAGGTTCCCGAGTTGTGTTTTCTGAGATAGGCAAGGGGTAAGACTGGACTGCCTCCTTGGGAAACTAGCCCAGTCCTACCATATCCATTTTTTGACTGTATAAGTGAAACAGACATGAAAAGGATAAACAAAATACCAGTAACAGAAGATGGGATTGATAAAGGACTGAACCGAATGACTTGACAAAAGACTAACCAGACACTAGTCCAAAATGATGATATGTTTCTTTCCTTTATCCATCGAGCCCTTGTTCTCCTCTTGTTGGGGGATTGTGCGAGTCTTTCTTATATGTGTTGGTGCTTCTTTCCTGTCAACTGGAATGATGTCCATGTGATGGACGTAACGCAGGTAGAGGTGGAATTGAGAAGCCAACCATTCCAGCTTGGCTTTCTGGTCCGTCTCAACCTCAGTTAGCAGTCTGGTAATGGTCTCCAGACTACTGAGGCGCCTCAAGATCTCGTTCAGCAGCTTCGTGTGTTCCTTGATGTTCTCTCGTCTGGCTTCCTCCTTATCTGAGCTCACTTTTCCAATTAACATCTTTGTTTTCCATGCCATCTCCATCATTTTGTGGTAGAGGGTTTCCCTAGGCTGCATTGCTAATGGGTCAGTTACCCAGTCTGCTTCCTGAGCCAGCGCATCCCATGTTTTCCCCTTGCAATTTCTGTTGATTGCCTTCTCCGTCCGGGTAATGGTTGCCTTTTGTTTCGGCGCAAACAGAGTATGAAAGGTGCCCTCTACGTATCTTGTTGCTTGCTCCATCCTTGAAACTCGTCGAGGATTGTTCGGTGTTCCCTTCCCATGTGGGTTTCTTTTGCCAATCATTCGCTTCATACTCACCATCCCATCTAGCCTATGGCTGCTCCTTTGTTGCATTCTCAACCTGTTCCTATCTACCTGAGGGTTCCTCCTTTCCCTACCCTTGTGTCTTTTGATAGCCTCTGCAATTGCGCTCTTCTGTTTGCCTCTCTTCCTATTGTTTGGTCTCTTATTTAACTTTCCCTGCTATAGGCTCATCCTTCCAATCTTGGCCTACCTGTAGAGGTGAAACTTCTCATCTTTTCTCCCGGTCCCGGTCCATATGGTCATGATGACTCAACCGTTATTCCTGAACTGGCCTTTTCCCCTGCTTGCTTGATATCCTACTAGGCCACTCCCCATACCTGGTCCTTGGCGTGGTGGATCGATACCGGTACGTGTCAATCCTTCTTGCCTTACATCATTAGTTTTTTGTTGATTGTTGTTGATGCTTTCCCACAGACTTTCCCCGTGAATCTTACTGTTGACATGATCTTGTTGTTGTACCCTCACCTATTGTATAATTTGATCCAACATTATGATTGGTAGTTGAGCGTTGGGATGTCATGTCCTGTATGGGTCCTTCGAGCCTTTCATTGGGCCTTTTGTTTCCCTCCTCAATGTGACCTTCCTTGCTTAAGTTGTAGTCCCATTCTTTTGTCGCTAGTTGGGTGCAGTCCGTTCTAAATTGTCCTTGCAGGATGTTGGTCCAAGAAGTATCTAGTTTAGGTCCTTCCTTGCTAACCCCCTCGTTGGCAGTTCTATCTGCCAGTCCATTTGTTGACTTGCATACCTAGTGCAACTCCATGGTGTTAATCATTTGCAGATGCTCCTGGATTTTTTGTAGGGAGTGTGCCAAGCGTCAGTGTTTCTAAACCTTGCCAACTTTGGTGCCGCTTTGGAGTCTCTTCACCATGTTGATGACTAGGGTGGAGTCACCTTCCACGATAGTGTTGGTCATCCTTTCTCGGCTTAGAATTTCAAGACCGAGCTCGAGGGCTCCAAATTCTGTTGCGTTGTTGGTTGAGTTTCCCAGGCTCCCAGCGTACAACATGATTATGTTACCCCCACTATCTCTAATCAACCCTCCCATTCCTGTCATTCTTGGGTTTCCTTTTTCCACCCCGTCAAAATTTAACTTAAGGAACCCTGCCGGAGGAGGTGTCCAGTTGCATTCTCCTAATTGGAGTTGTGGTGGTCGCCCTACATATGTGTTGTTGCGCTCGTCTTTTAGGTGAACAATTTCCAAGATTCGGGAGTCCTGGCCTGTAAGTTGCGCTCTTTCAGTCTAGCAGGTGCATCTCTGCACCATTTCTCGGATTTGTGAGATTATTGCTTCCTTGAGTTTCCCTTCTGGGAGGCTTTCATTCCTGAAGATGCATCAGTTCCTTTCTTTCCATATTGCCCATATGATCATCCCTGGCATGAGGTTCCAGTAGAGGTTTACCATTTCATTTTCGTTGTAATTCTCATTCGAGTTGATGATGGTTGCGCTGATGTTACCTTGCGTCCTATTGGATTGGCGGAAGATGATTGTCGCCCAGTCACATATCTCTACTATGTAATTATATTTGTCGAGGAGGTGATTCGTTGTTTCTTCTTTAGCTTGACAGAGGTGGGATCGTGATGGGCCTATGAAACCTCTTTTCCTTAGGTTTTCCTAGGTTAGAATTCGGTTGTGAAGTAGTAGCCATTTGAACATTTTGATTTTTGGCCACTGGGGGCTGCCCAAAATCTTTCCCCACTGTTGCACTGGGTCTTCTTGGTCCTGGTCTGCAATGTAATTCTGAGCTTCTTTTAAGTTGAATTCCCCTCCATTTTCTCTGCCCCATATTAGTTGGTCCTCTTCTTATGAAACTCCAATTTTCCTTTTCC
>JZKD02S0951125.1:618503-630845 GCA_000966675.3 Picea glauca
TTAACCATAATGTGCACTTTGAGTTCCTTATTCCACACTCTAAAAATTTGATTCTCCATATGTTGTATTATATGTTATTTTGTTTGCGCCTTTATTTACATATATATTAGAATACCTGTGTTATCGAACAAAGATATTTAAAGCATATTTTCTACAAAGAATGGATAATGCTAGGATACAAGTTTCCAGTGTGTCGAAAGTTAGAAAAGTATGGTCGAAGGTTTCAAAATACTTGGGAGAATGTCTTCAAAGAGATGTGTCTTCCACATCACGCTTATTTTAACATTAAGAAGGTATTTCATCACTTTAGTATTATTTGATATTTACATTATACTTAACATATATATGCCTTGCTAACTGTCTCTTTTGTAACTTTCATACTAAACTCACATTTGTATTTTCGTCCTGATCATCTTTGTTGCCACACTTAGCAACATTTTCATTAATTTTTTTAACTCATGCCAATATCGATATACTTCTACCAAATCCTCTACAAGTTACTATCCATTTTTAACTCTTACAACCATACACCCTCTTAATCTCCACTACTTGATTATATATGGAGAATAAAATATACAACACATGTTATCTTTATAATATTCAGAAACTTTCAACAATTTGATACTAGTGTGGGGGAAATGGGCTCAATGGGCTTAAAATTTAAAATAAATAATTATTTTTTAAAACTTTTGATAAAGGGGTGTATATTTTATGGTTAACTATGAACTAATAGAAAGTTAAACCTAACTCAACACTATATACCATGCCTATCGTATAATAAATATATTAACATATACATATTTCAATATAATATATTGAAGATCTGGACAATATATTTTAGTAAGAACACTCAAAAAATTAATCTTTTTATTCTCTACAATAAAAACACTAATACCAAATATAAAAAATAAAACAAAAACATGTAAAAATTGTCATTTTTACATAATATACAACTTGCAACCGATAAATAAAACATAATATACATATTAGTGGTTATCACATTGGCCAGTGGCAAAGGTTATAAGCCAAGCCTACATAAATATGATGTTTCATGTAGTTAGGACAAAATGGAAGTTCTTAATTTAGCAAATAATATACTCTTTCTAAGAAATAAAATAAAGTATTTATAAATTAAAAAATAAAAGTATTTAATGATTATTTGAAGATACAAATAGTTGTTTTTTTCAATATTTTTATCATTCTTAAAAAAATAAAAATAATAAAAATAAATTATGTATTTTTTCAATCAAGATAATAGATATTTATGTGAATATATAAGTAATATCTAGAAAATTAAAAAAAATAAAAATAACAAAAATTAATTATATTAAAAATATAAATAAATTATGTATTTTTTCAATCCAAATAAAAATAACAAAAATAAATTATATTAAAAATAATATAAATAAATTATGCATTTTTTCAATCCAAATAGATATTTATATAAGTAAATATATAAGTAACATCGACAAAATTAAAAAAAAATAATAATAACAATAATAAATTATGTATTAACAGAATATTTTGTAAATGAAATAAATTATGAATTCACAAAAGAGAGTAAAAGTATTTAATAACTGTCCCCAAGGTGTAGGACAGTAAGTGACGGAGTGTGTTGTTAAGCCACTTCGTATTGAAAGTCACCGATTCGAAACAAAAAAATCCAACCATGTTAAGGGTTGGTGTGGCTCAAGCCAAGTACAATCCCTGAGTGATTTTGACCAACAGATATTTATGTAAATACTTATATAAGTAAGTAATATCGAGAGAATTAAAATAATAATAATAATAATAATAATAAAATATTAACAAAATATTTTTACAAATGAAATTCGGACAAATGATATTGTGGATAGATGATAATAAAATATTAACAAAATATTTTTACAAATGAAATTCGGACAAATGATATTGTGGATAGATGAGCCAGTTTGAAAATATTGTAAATATGACCATGGCCTAGAATAACGATATCTAATGGTTGATTTTCGGTGATTCTTTGAATCCAACTGACTTGGTTTGTGCCCTGTATTATCCCACTTTGACACTAATTCTAAGCTGCCAACAATGATTTTAATCCATAAGCTGCCAACTTTCATGGTTCACCTGCATATTTCCATCCTTACAAACATTGATGGTTCATTTTCCCTATTTATTAAGAAGAATCTCAAATGGTCAAATCCTTTTTCAATGAAGAATCTCTTTTAAACAGAATTTGCAAGAGTAAGGACTACTTCATTAGCATTGTTCAAATTTTTTGTTGGGCACATTCCATACACAAAATTTGCTCAGTTCTTGCAGTATCATAATACAAATTCCCCACCAGTTCTTGCATTATCATAATGCAACCATTACAAGATACAACAACTAATATCATACAATATGACATCACAAACCAGGACAGTTTGATAGTTGTTGATTTCATATCAGCAATTCATGTATATCAAGAAGACACAATTTACAACCCTCTGAAATTAAAATCTACCCACAACCCTCTGAGAATTGGATAAACTAATTCCAAACACATTCTGTTGTTGAGGGGACTTGTCAATATCTTCCCTGGTTGATGTTTGCTTCCAAGGCATAAAAGTGAAATAACTACTTTCTAATAAAGAAGCAGGGACAGAGTATCAATAGTTGGACTAGGAAACAAATTGGCAGCATTGTATCTTAACTAGTTTCCCAAACAACAGATGGTGGTAAAGCAAAGGATTCAATGGGGGTGTTTCTGCTTCTCAGTGTTTCAGGTGTCCTTTCAAAATCTTTTTGTCTTCTCTCATTCTCTTTCATAAGACAGTCCTGCTCTTTCATAAGATGGTCTGGTTTTTCTTTTTCTTGTGTTCAATTCTCTCTAGCAACTTTTTATGCTCTTTGGCCTATTTTCCCCTCTCCTTGTGTGCTGGGTCATGCTCCCATTGCTTTGTGGCTGCGAGCCTTTCTCTTTGTTTTTGTTAATTGTCTTCATTTTTTCTTTTGCTTTGCAACCAGTTCTCTTTTCTTGCTCTCCACCTCTCTCAATAATTTGATGCTTTCCTATGAAGTTAGGATTTGATAATGATGACTCTGTCTCACCGAGGATTCAAACTTCCTTCTTGCATTGCTATGATTCCTCTCCTTCGGGAGTTTAAGAAATTTAGAAAATCTTATACCCCTCTTCATGTTTCATGAGCTTAGCTTTTGTTGGTTTTTGAGTTTCGTCTACATCCCTAATTCTAATCGTGCAATGGATGAATGCTTCTCCACAGGGATTTAAATATGCAGGGGATGGCATATTGAAAGTTTAGTTTGTTGTCTTGTCCATATTAATATGCCCTTCAAAACTTTCAACTTTAGGGCTGAACTGAAATACTTGGAAGTTTGCTAATATCTCAAATATTTCCAGAATTAGTCAAGTAGATAAACATGGTAAAATACTTAACACTTGGTACAACAACCCTTAGGGCATGATCTAATCAAGTATGCAAATATGAAAATTACATTTATTAGCAATGAAAATATAACAACACATTTCAAATCTGAAGTTTCATCTCTGGCATTGCCAAATCACTCAACATTTCAACCTTGTTTTCCATATCAGCTTATTAAAACAACCATAAAGCCACTCATAAACATGAGAAAGCTAGATGCAAGAACAAAATTTAGGACAACAAAGATACAACTTCTTAATATCACAATAATGAAGATAAAGTACAATATCTCAACTCGTCCCTAGTTGGTACAAGAAGTCCTTCGAGCTCATCCCAAGCAAGCATTGTTCCATGCATCCCAAATCCTAGCTAAGGCATTCACAATCACTACAAACCCTAATTAACAATAACAAGAATTAGTAGGATATCCCACCAAGCTACACAAGCCTCTCCAAGGAGCTCAACAACAACTAGCATCACACTAACTATCCAAACCCAAGCATTTGCATCACATGAGCTCCACACTCTTCACTTGTATCTCACAAGCAAAAGAATCCTAGTGCATGCATCCCACAAGCACTATCTTTATTACAAAAGTAAATGCGCGTCCATCCAAGATCCTTCACATAGCTAGCATCACATCGACTAACAATCTCTAAGACATGCTCTCTAAGAGTGATTCTTCTAGTGATTGCATCCCACAAGGTACAATCTTTCTCTAGGGCTTGCATCTTACAAATCCTAGGTATTAATATGTTGCATCCCACAACCACTAAGACTTTAAGACCATCTCTCTAAAAATAATTATACAACAAAGACACCCTCTTCATTTTGTAAACTAAGGTGACGGAGGCCAACAACAACCTTGGATGTAATCCACAAGTAACCCTAGACTAGGTCAACGGGCTAATCCCTCACGGAGTGCTCCCATAAACAAGGTGTCCACATGTTATAGTAGGGTTTATCCAACCCCCATGGTGGTGCACCATTCAAGCATGAAGTCCACATGTCAAGTGCTCATCCTCTACATGTGTGCCAAGTGGCCCAACACCCAATGTCCATGTGCCTAGCACTCCTCAAACTATGTGTCAAGGTGGTTACTTCATTCATGTGTCAAGCACCCATCCTCCACATGTTTGGTGCTCCTCTCAAGACAAGTGAAACCATGCTTTAGAAGATGCATGTGCATGACACACATGTGCAAACCAAATCCATATCCATAAGAAGTGTGCCATACCCAAGCATGAATCCCGAGTGAAAGCACTCACATAATCAAGTGCCTTCAAGTGTGAAGAACTTTCCTCCAAGGTAGTTGTGCCACACTTGTCAAGGGTCTAGGAAGCCCAACATGCCTAACAACCTCCACAAGACCAAAATGCCCTTCATATGACATGAAGTGATCTCTTGGCAAGTGTGAAAACACTTAATTCATAGAAACCAAAAACTAACAAATGATATAACATCAAGCTTGGCATATTTGTTACTCACATTGGTTTTCAATTCTCCATGGATAAAAATTTTGCGCTACCCATTAAAAGGGTAGTCACATCCAATTTATACAATGTTCCAAGCCTTTCTCCCTTCGATAAAAGAATGGCTTCATGGAGCAAATTATGTCCTTCTTTAATGAAGATTCTATCAACTTCAACATTAAAGATGACTAGCTAATTAAGAGTAGATTACATGTCAAACTTGACACATGCCTTACATCGAGAATCCATTTTACTCTTCCATCTTTATACTTGATTCTCACACTATCTTTACCAATGATTTCGTCACTAAAATTGTCACCCAAAAGGACCTTACCTTCATGGACCTTCTCATAGTCCTTAAAACTCCTTATGTGGAGTCATCTGGAAATAATCCCTAGAATCTACTAGCCATACCTCCTCTTGAACATTCACTATTAAGCATGTATATGCAAGATGGTCTTGAACACTCCTTTGTTGTCTTGGTTGGTTGTCTTGGTTGTAAAGTGGCAATGACATTACTCCCCACCAAGGTTTAAATCCCTTAGGAGACATGTCTATTCCTTGTGCATTGTCTTGTCTATGCAAGCATGTTGTTTCATGTAGTTTAATTGCGATATCTTTATTGAAGTGTAACTTTCATGGGTTGTGAGACATTTTTCTTTATTGTAATATCTCATATTGAAAGGTATCGTTTACATGTATTCATTAAAAACATTTATGAAAAAAATATAGTTAAAAAAAAAAAAATACTCGTTTACATGTATTCATTAAAAACATTTATGAAAAAAATATAGTTAAAAAAAAAAAAACACTTATAATCTGCTCTCCAAAGGGTAAAAGCATTTAATGGCTAACTTGAGCATATATATTGTTGACTCTCTTAATATTGCTGTAAAGCACCGACTTTGATTCTCCCCTTTTGAATGAGCCTGCGGTGAGTCGAACCTGTGACATATTGCGTGGCATTTCTACAATGCTACCGCTTAAGTCAGAGGACCAACAACAAACTATCTCTATAAAACAGAGATGTTCAACTCATTCACTCTGGATTTCATATCAGCAATGAACGAATGCTTCTCCACAGGGATTGAAATTAGGAGGCAATGGTATGCTGAAATTTTGGTTTGTTGTTTTGTCCATATTAACATGCCCTTCATCTCTCAATGAGGTCACTATTTATCGCATATGAAATACTCAGAATTACATTTGCAAATATCCCAAATATGTCCACCACTAGTCTTTAGACCTACAAGTAGATAAACATAACAAAAATAATTCAACAGTCAATCAATACAAAAGTCCTTAGGGCATGATATAATCAAGTATGTAAATCTGAAAATTGCATTCATGAACAATAAAAATATAACAAATTTCAAATCTGAACTTTCATCTAAGGCATACCAAATCACTCAACATTTCATTCTTCTTGTGCAAATCAGCATATTAAAACAGCCATAAAACTACTCATAAACACGAGAAAGCAAGCTAGATGCAAGTACAAAACAACCATCTCTATACTTGATTCTCAAATTGTTTTTACCAATGATTTCATCACGGAAATTTTCATCCAGCAAGACCTTACCTTCATGGACTTTCTCACCGTCCTTAAAACACTCCCCGTGGAGTCAAATGGAAAGAAGCTCTAGAATCCACCAGCCATACCTCCTCTTGGATTATTGTTAAGCATGTTGATGCAAGATGAATGCTTCACTATGTGCTAGAAATTGCTACAAAAGAATCATCTTTCTCCTTTGAAAGATTAGTTATACATGTATTGTTCTTGTGCACTTTTCATTTGCACTTCCAACATATTTTATTGCCACTTCCTTCCTCTATTTGAAAACCTCCCTCTTGATCGGGCCTTACTTCCATTAAATTTTTAATTCCTCTTCTCCTTGGTGCATTCTTTTTTTACAAATGCTTTTGAATTCATAGATTTCAGAAGTTTTTTTTTTTTTTTTTTTAACAATTAGCCAACTACCTTATCTATCTTGAGATTCTCCACCTTAGATCTCTCACTAATCACAACAAAAATCAATGAAGATTGCAAGGAAAGAAAAAGTATTGTTCAACATCATTCAACTAATCTCCAATAACCTTTAATGGATTTACAAGAGTATTAAAAGCATTTAGGTGATCGACTACCCTATCAACATCCTTCATGTTGAGGGCATATAACTTTTTCCTTAGGAACTAAAATTCATACAAACTGCCAGTGACACATCTCAAAACTACTTTCTTGTACTTACTAGTGACACATTCATCGACGTCAAATTAGACAAATTAAAGCCAATCAAGGAAATGGACTTATCATTTATCTTGTTCAAATCCTCCTCTTCATAGTATAAAGGTTATTTTCCTTCACGACAACATCCTCCAACTGTTGCTTAATAAGAAAATAACCAATTTTTAATTTCAAAAGGTTGAAGTTTTGGTTAGTGAATTTCTCAATCCATGACTCGTAAGAATCCATTTTCTACTATAAAAATCCTCATGGCCTCCCATTAAAGTTGAACTAACTATAACAAACCAAATCAAAACTCCTTAGTGATGGATAATGATAAATTTACCACCACAAGTGTAACGACCTCCACATGGATGCACAATGAAACACTATTTGTTAAAAAAATAGGTCTCCTCTAACACATTGATCCAAGGTCTCAAATTTCCTCAACTTGACAACAAAGGCATCTCTTTGATGCCAATAATTCTCTAATACCAACTATAGGATAGAGTCGAGACCTTAACAATGTGCAAAAATATGCTTTAGTAGAAAAATACTAGCAAGCAAAGCGATCTTTATATATATGCCCAAAATGACAAGATAAGAGAAGAACACAATGAACTCTAAGATTAAACATGACTTATCAAGATGAATGCCAAATTATTCATTAAGAAAAAAGAATCTCGATCAATACAAGATGTCAAAGAGACCACAAAAATGATCTCTCAATGCTTGCCACATTATATAATGCATGAAATGACAAAGGGTATGAATCTAAACATGTAGCCTTAGATGGGATAATAATTATCTCACCTAACACAACACACTTAATAATTGATATCCATACCGTGTAGTTACAAGATTAATACACATGTCAATAAAACATGTTGCACATTAATGCCAATCATTGTCGAGGAGCAATTGGCACACTCCTTAACATTAGCCAACGCCTTTCCTATAGTAATGTAGGACACACTGAGTAAGGTGTTGGCCTCCAACATCACCCAACTATACTTGCATATTATCACCCCAACATTAGCTTAGTCCTAAAGAGTTTTAATAGCAAATGATTTTTTACACATCTTAAAACGGTTCTTTCTATGTACATCAATAAAATTCAACTGTTAATTGTTGATCACTTAGAGATTTCCCTTCATGCCACAAAAAAAAAAAATGTAACTTCCTCCATTGTTAATGATTTTTCCATCAATATAGCCCTTCCTTTAGAAATAATGACAAGAACTATAAATTGACATTGTTCTTTCACATCACACAACTTAGCTAGCATAGGGAAGGAAGAGGATGCTTTGGAAATGACCTTAAAAGGCCCTCTCAAATCTCAATGGCATTCCTTATGTAACTAGAATAGAAAAAAACATGTTGTTATTGTATATGAATATTTAGTCTAGCTCATTTTGGTAAATTGGGGAGCAATGAAGAGTAAGAGAGAGTGTCACCCATCATCACAGAGCAATTCAATGTTATGAGTAAAGTGACAATGGCGTTATTCCCTAGAAAGGTTCAAATCCCTTAGGAGACATGTCTAACTCTTGTGCATTGTCTCGTTTATGTAAGCATGTTGTTTCATGTACTTGGGATGAGGTGCAAGTCTAGGATATATTTGGCAAAGAAGATACCCCTAGTTGGGACATTTTCACTTAAGTGTAACTTTCATGAGTTGTGAGACATTTTTTCTTTATTGTAATATACTATGTTTTTTTTGTTTTTTTGTAATTTAAAAGTTATAGTTGGGACATCTTCACTTAAATGTAACTTTCATGAGTTGTGAGACATTTTTTCTTTATTGTAATATACCATGTTTTTTTTGTAACTTAAAAGTTATATTGCCTGTAGAAACTGTAAATTTTACATAAGTTATATTGCCTGTAGAAACTGTAAATTTTACATAGCCTTGGACACCTGGGAAGCTGCCTGCCAAAAAGAAAGGAAACCAGAGTCGTCCCCAAGCTTCTAAAAAAGATCATTCTGTCTCTATGTCTGAAAATAGGAGGAGGGAAGTCTGAAAATACAAGGAGGGAAGGCAGCCATAGAAACTTTCCTAAAGTGCTGAAAAGCATGTAAACAACAAAAAAACAGAGGCAAAACCAGAGGGATTAAGCACCAGGAGTGTCTGCTTCGTCGCCTCCAGAAGAATGTCGGTGCCAGGTTGGAACAATATTAAAAGGTTGGCGACATAACGAACAGTAGTTGGAGGCAGGCTCACCTAACAGTGCATCATAGAGAAATTCCAGTTGAGTATTGAGACGCTCATGTTGAAACAACAGGTCTTCCACATCTTGACGAATGTCCATAATCAATGTAAGAAGTTCCTCAAAGAATTGAAGCCGAGAGGAATCAGGAGTCACCTCTGGGATGCGAATGGTTTCCTGGGGGGAATCAGACGGGGTGCTTCTTCAGCTATGGGATAGCCCCAATTTCCTGCTGGTGGATTACTCCAGAAAGCTTGACCTGTGGTGGCCACTACATGCTCCTGACGGGGAAAACCCAAAGGCGGTGTGAGCTCATGAGTCAGAGAAGATGAAGACTCCTCAGAGACTTCACGACCCCAATTCTCCCTTGTGGAGTTGATTCCAATACCTTGTGTCACTGTTGAAGGAATTTCTGAAGTGGAAGCCTGCATTGGCTCGTCAGGAGAAGGAATGGCGCCACACCCTCATTCTGTAAGATATCTTTGGTAACCAGGGCCTTTGCTGGAGCATCCATGCTAGCGAGGCATGGTGTCAATGCCTAAGGTAGAGGAGAGGGAATGAAAAAGGACATGCTTAAGCGGGGCACGAGAGGAACTCTCCAGAGGAGGCACCAAGCTCGCAGAGGGGGCAAGAAGAAGAAACATGTCTTGAAAATCGGAGCTGCAAAGGGAAATATCCACCAGTTGAAGCATTAAGAGAGTAATTACCGCAGAGGGGACGTTGTCCTCTGTGGTACACTTCCAAATTACTCATGGTGGCCATCTGAACCAGATCTCCATCAACCTCATACGTTGAAAACTCCCATCACACCAGTCTGCATTGAATGGCCTCCTCATTAAATGAAGTCGAGAAGAGGGGTCGTTGGTTGGGGTGGTGATTAATTGCATGATGAGACTGGTGGCACCCCATCCGGGGATTGTAATATACCATGTTGAAAGGTGTTGTTTTCAGGCGAAGGCTATACACCATGCAACAGTCCAATCATTGGGAAGCTGCTGCATGGTGTATTAATGGCACTGCTCCATGCCCATATCATGGGCGATACCATGCACCATAAAATCCGGGACCGCATTTTTTTTCACGGCGAGGCACCATAAACCATGCACCATAAATGTGTCCACTCACCTGTCACTCGCCGCTCGTCGCTCGCCGCTCGATCTTGCCATCATATCTTGCACGGAAATGGGAATTAACGCATGGAGTAATTAACCACCAAACGCGTCCTCCAGCCTACCTTTGATTAACCAGCACCTTGGCTTAAAATACATAATGGTAAGCCGCACCAACGCTTCGTTCAAGCCTGCGTCCTCTAGCACACCAGCGCTTCGTTCAAGCCTGCGTCCTCCAGCACATAAGTTACCTTTGATTAACCCTGCGTCCTCCAGCGAGCTTCACGGTAAGCCTTCGCCTATAGCCTCATACATTTGTTCTGTATTGTTTAATCACTATTTTGTTTAATTATTGTATTATTGTCCAGACAACTAAGTCGTTTTATGGAATTGTTTGGGTATAACTGCCCTGTATTCGTTTCTTTGACATTTGTTCTGTACTGTTTAATTATTTGTTTTGTATTGTTTAATTATTGTATTACTGGTTCATTTAATTATTTTATTCATTTCATTTATGAAATATTTAGGCCGTCCTTGAAAACATTCCAGTTAACACTTCGATAGGAGTCGAAATATTTTTCTTTCTTTCTCGTGGAATATTTGATGAGTGTGAAATGGCTTCTTATATACATATGGACTTTAATAACCAATAACCAAATTCTAATGAYGRCATACTTTATATGTGCATATACTTCTTRACTATCTAAGAMCCTGAACTCTTCACTRTGCAATATCTTCCTGCTCCCCCCGATTGCARATTCCTTACTCGGCAACTCRTAAAGCTTGTCACCGTGTGAYGGGGCCCTCACATTCCATTTCCCCTTTTGTYAYCGTGTGAYGGGGCCCTCAGATTACARCATATATATTTCCCCTTTTACTTGATATTATGATGGAYCCTGATATGYAGAGCCAATTTTTTGATATCGTGATTTRTTTTYWGGAGTCAAAAATGAAACTTACCACTAAAAATATGACCTRAAACACAAYGYTGGTTTTGTACCGACCCCAATAGGAATCACTGAGAAAYKCCCCAACGAGAGAGAAGAGATAAAGAGTCCCAATCCACTTGSTCACATCGTTTGCAGCCRGTGCATTGCTCTCCCGAAGCACTCTAGTTAAGAATAGGACAAGGTTTACCCACACCCCATACAATGCAAAGATAGCCAGCACTTGGTTTACTGGTATGAGCAAAATAAATAAACAGTATCAGTTTTATCCTTTGAATATTAGTATCTGATATGTCTACACTTTGTTGGAAGGATTCAAAATATATACCTAATATCAACCCTGCAACTTTCCAGCCACCACTCTTGCATTTGATAGTTGGTCTGTCAGACCTGTTAACGGTCCCATCTTTGGTATATAGCTCTGGTTTTTCCTTCTCTCCATATGCTGCTTTTGGGCCTTCATCAAGATATAATTTCATGTCGAAATCTTCAAGCTCCTGATCCTGATCAGAATCTACATGCTTTAATGACTATACCATTAAAATTGTAACTTTGTTTTCTTTCACCAGTCATTGCTTCATTCTAAACATCTGATACAATTGAAAAGAAAGACATCATGTACAATACTTCCAAGTGCCAAACATGTAAACAATTCTACAGCCAAACTCTAATCCTTAGTCCTTCAACATAAAGAGCTTCATTTTTGGAAATTGATCAGATCACCTCTTTTGTTACAACGAGATGTTCCATGAGATTGTGATTGTTCTGCCCTTCCATTTTCAACCCTTGCAACGAGGACTCTTAATCTTGAAATCTTTAAGATTTCAAGATTTAGAAAACCTTCAACATCATTTATCAACTCTTAATCTTGAAATCTTTAAGATTTCAAGATTTTTGTAACTAATTCACACTGTAAGTTCGAAAGCAAGCATTCATCACTCTTGACATAACCATTGTATTTTATTTAGGCTGG
>JZKD02S0951125.1:653026-669137 GCA_000966675.3 Picea glauca
ATATTCAGGTACTTAAAAGAAACAATGACTTATGGTCTGTGGTATCCTAGAAATCAAAGTCTTCAGTTGACTGCTTATTCAGATGCAGATTGGGAAAACTGTGTTGATGAGAGAAAAATCACCAGTGGAGGAGCATTCTTCTTGGGTGACTGCTTATTAGCCCGGCTTAGTAAAAAGAAAGGTTCCATTTCTTTATCAACCACAGAGGCAGAGTACATTGTTGCTGCTCCCTGTTGCACACAGGTATTATGGATGATTCAGACACTTGTAGACTTAGAGGTAAAATACACTGCACCGATACCAATTCACTGTGATAACACTAGTGCCATCGGTGTGTCTAAAAATCCTGTCTTCCACTCCAAGACAAAACATATTCCCATAAAATATCATTTTCTGAGAGAGCAGGTCACCAATCAGATTGTTCAGGTCCATTACATTCCCACTATAGAACAAATTGCAGACATCTTTACTAAACCCCTAGCCAAGACACAGTTTGAATATCTCAGACAGAAGTTGGGTGTCATTTTGTTTCACACCTAAAGAGTCCATCTTGTTAGGGGGAGTTGTGTATTGGTTGAATATCTAATGCCTCTTAAAATTACTGCAATAGCTCATGGGGAGCATGTCTCCTCTTTGACATTGATGTCAAAGGGGGAGAAAAGAATTTGGGTGCCTCAGTTGCCATCAATGCCAAAGGGGGAGATTGTTGGAAAATGTTTAACATGTAGTGTATGCTTGTCATTGATGGCAAGTACAACAGTGAAGATGGCATGAGTATAGGAAGAATGTAACAGACGGGCATCATAAGCAGTTTGGGAAGACACTGCAGGAAGAATGTAACAGACGGGCATCAGAAGCAGTTTGGGAAGACACTACAGAGGATGGTTGGCATGCTTTATAGGCAGTATGCGCTTATCATTGATGGCAGGATCAGAGTGTGCATCGATGGAAAAACAGGAACAATGTAAGCTTAGGAGGAATTAGCGCAGAGTCAAATGCAATGCGTAGGTGGCACCAGGGATGAGGTTAAATCATGGCTAAAGCTCAAGGGAGATAGCGTACTTAGGATCACAGGCGGATCAAAGGTCGAGGCCTTTGACACTTAGACATTCTTCCAAGTAAGGAGGATGCGTAATCTTGGAGGAGAAGCGTTAGTGATCGTTGGATCCCATCCCGAATTCCCGATGACTGCCAGATCTCAATATAGACAAGAGGAGCGCGCAGATATGGCGGATAGATCTCGGGCGTTCGATCCGAGTGAAGGGTCCGACCATCATTGGATCGAGGAGAACTTGCACTTCCTTTAAAGTGCAAGGAGTAGAGGGCTCACAAAATTCCAAAAGAAGGAGGACTGTCCATCTCCAGCCAGGACACGTGGGAATAGATCGTCAGTTCGCTGACTGGAGAGTCAAAGGAACGATGTTCCCTAACCTCTCGAAATCGCGATATCTGAAATCATGATTTAATCTCAGCTGTCAGATTAAGGTTGAATCTGGACTATTGAATCCAGTCCATGTCGGAGTTTCGGGGATCGAGATTTGGAGATGTCAAGTAATATCATCCAAAGAAATCCCGATTTCGCGATATGCAAAATCGTGACTTAATCGCAGTCGTTGAATCAAGATCAGATCTGGACCATTGATCCAAATCCATACCGGAGTTTCGTGAATCGCAACATGGAGAGGGAAAATAAACAATGCAACAAGAATTGTGAAATCACGATTTAATCGCAGCCATTGAATCAAGGTCTGATCTGGACCATCGATCTTAGTCCATTTCGGAGTTTCGCGAATTGAGAGTTGAAGATATCAAAGAATAATAACCACAGGAATCCCGAAATCGCGATATGCGATATTGCGATTTAATCACAGCCGTCATATCAAGATGTGATCTGGACCATTGATACGAATCCATTACAGAGTTTCGTGGATCGGGACTTTGAAGTGACAAAAAGACTAAATGTCAAGAGTGTCGAAATCGCGATGTGTGAAATCCTGACTGAATCTGAACCGTCAGATCAAGATGTGATCTGGACCATCGATCTGACTCATGTCAGCATACCACGTCAGCTAGGAACACGTGGCACAACAAGGTAATGACAAGTGTCAGACTGATTCAACATTTCAGGGACATGTAAGTCACGAATCAGAGTGACACGTGGCAGTATTCAACACATGTCAATCCACATGTCATGTCGACAGATTTACACCACTTCGGAGTTTCAGAAATCGGGAGATGGACAGATGTCAGAGGACGAGGAGGGGCTAAAGGGAACGAGCCTTGTCACATAGTCAGGTGGATAACGATACAAAAGGTGACACGACAGGAGTGGGGTCCTTCGTCAATACCCCACCATTCCGGACCCCCCCTGTATTAAAGGCAGAAAGGAAAGGGGGGTCCGGAATTGCTTGAGCATCGTTGATCTGGGCACTCTAATCCTAGCCGCTCGAGAGATGCACGCCCAATTCCGAATCCCTCCCTCTCCGCATAAAGGTAGAATGGCAAGGGGTCTCCGCAATCCAATCCCGATCGTAGATCTGGGAGCACAGATTCTGGCCGTCCAGATTTGCTCGATGCATATCCAAAAGGTGCATTTGCGCCCCAAACTTAGGAAGGCATAAGCTCGACTACGCCAAAGAAGACAAGGAGTCTCAACTGCCAGAGAGGTTGAGAAATCTCAGCAGAACACCCAGTGATGCTGGACACATGGTGGAAAACGACCAGAGAAGCTGAAGAGTCACGATGATGATCAGACATAACACTCAAGTTACGGAGGAATTTGGTCTGGAGTGTGCATGCAGAGGCATTGCGAATATTGCATGCACAAGGAGCACAGGTACTATAAGAATGATGAATAAAGAAGAGATGGCGGTTGTTGTCATGGTGGAGGATTCAAGTGTGAGCAAGGAGCCAGAGCGCAGGAGTAGAGATGCATGGTAGAGGAAGGTTGCATCAAAGGGATATGGTGCAGAGAGTATAAAAGGATGAAGAATAGAAAGTGCAAATGGCGTGCAGAAGACATTGATGCAGATAGGGTAGAGCAGCGTAACAGAACAACAACAGGGTTGGTAAGCCATTGAATTATTTTATATCGTTGTAGAGTTTCAGTAACAAAGAATTTATTAATCAGGGTGGTTGGGAGGTTCTAGGGAGGATTGGTGTCCTCAAAGGTTCAAGTGGGTTCTTGAACACAGGGAGTTGGTGCTTCCTTCTAGTTGGTGCTAGAGAAACCAGGGAGTTGGTGCTTCCTTCTAGTTGGTGCTAGAGAAACCAGGGAGTTGGTGCTTCCTTCTAGTTGGTGCTAGAGAAACCAGGGAGTTGGTGCTTCCTTCTAGTTGGTGCTAGAGAAACCAGGGGGTTGGTGCTTCCTTTTAGTGGGTGCTAGAGAAAACAGAGAGTCGGTTCTCTCAACAAGTTGCAGCTTGCAAAAATAGAGGTTGTAGCCTCACAATGAGTTGGTGCTCATATGTATGATAATGTAAAGAATGCAGATAATACTTATCATATAAAGAAAATGAGGTTTCTACCCTGCATGGGTTTCCTCGGGAACTATCTGTCTTTGTCTTTCTCATATATGCGACTGATGTTGAATGTGCCTTTGTTTATTTCACTGCATTATTGTGATCATCATTGAGTGCCCCGTAAATATTCTAAAAGAAGCATAATTGTTTAAGCACGGTAACAACTGATTCACCCCCCCCCCTCTCAGTTGTCCAACAGTTCAATCCAGTCTCTCATATTTGTACCAGCATGCAATAGGAGATTACTAGTTTCTTGTGTGTGTGGAGATTCACTCATTTGTTTTTTCGTTTTTTGGCTCAATTAGCCATGAAGGGAAACATGATATGAGTGTTGGATTCGAAGAAGAAGTGTGATCTGATCAATCTCTTGTAGATCAGAGGAAACAGAGTAAGGAAAAGCCTAAATACAATAAGAAGGCATTTTCAAATTATGCTACTGTAGAGAAAATTTGTATACATTATTAAGGTGGATTTGTTTTGAGAACCACTTTATACTTTCTACATAGCAGAGGGAAATGTAAATTCCTTTCATACTCAGTATGGAGTTGACATTAACAAGTGGCATTTAAGAAAATATTAATAATAAAAAAAATATTTTAATGTCAACCATAAATTATATATATATATATATATATATATATAATGCATGGAGAAAGATGAAGTCCCCTTGAGGTGAAAACTTTTTTTTAATTGAAAATTTTGACAATAGGTTTGCACCTTGAGGGATTTGATCTCTTTGGACGCATGATAGATCCAAAGTTAAGATGAATCTAAACTAATTTTATTCCAAGATTTCAACTTAAAGGATTTAGAGAAAGAAATGAATCCAAGTTAATTTTATTCCAAAATTTCAAAAAAAATGGTTGCCTTGGAAATGAAGTTAATTTTATTCCAAAATTTCAAAAAAATTGGTTGCCTTGGGAATGATGCACTTTGTCAATCTGATTGTGGGGTAAGCTTAGTTCTTATCTTATTTCAATCTGCAAACAATGTATAATATTCTAAGAATTCTAAGAGGTCTTTGACCTACACTTAAATACGTGTAAATAGTGGCTCAACATCTAAAACTTGAATCATGAATGGTTCCCAATCATTACCTATGAATGACTTATTTTGTATTAGAGTTTAGTGGCATGGTTTTGATGTTGTTGGGCATAATTTAAACCAACAAGGAAACAAATAATTAATTATTGTAATATTTTTTTAGACCATGTCTCGTGCATCATGTTTGGTTATGCCTACCTTTTGGTTATGCCTATCTTTGGGTTCAAATGTTTTTGGGTAGCATGAAGGTGTGATTTTTTCTTGGGTTTTGAGTGGGTTGTTTGCTAGTTGATAAGGAGCATATTTGTGAGAGCATGGAAGGGAAATTGAAGGATACCATTTGTGAGAGATTGGAAGGGAGATTGAAGAGTGTCATAGTTACATTCAACTACCTTTGGAGAGTTGAAGAGGTAGGCTCTATAGCCCACTCTTCTTTGTTTTTAATTTTTTTTTCAATGTATTGTAAAGTAGCATATTTACGTCATTTTTTGTAGAGGTCTAGGGTGGATGATAGAGACGGGGAAAACCCTAGCACTCTGTAATGCTTCCTCTGCAACTTGTTGCATGTCCTAATTTACCTATTGTTGAACCTGTCGCCTGCACTGTGCTGGTAGAGTCAAAACCCGAGGACTGAAGAGATAGGATGAGTCTGGAAGGGGGGGGGGGAACCCCCCTCATACAGTAATGTAACTACCAATGATAGGGCGGGAACAAGAGCCAAGCGACCTACCTTTGAGTCATCGTCGTAACTACGCCAACAACTCCTCGCAAGAGAATAGGGGATCAGAAAAGAAATGGATGTGGAGCCAAGTATGTCCCATCCAAAGGAATCTCATGGATGGGAACCTGGAAAATGCATTCTGCAGTCAGAAAAAGCTCCTAGATATCTCATAAGCTCGATAAGAGTAGGAGAACACACCCATTTCATGCGAGAGAACGCCCTAATTGACAAGTTCTTAGGGTTTTGGCCCTCTGAACGTGACCTAACACGATGGATCAAATACTGGTGGAACCCTAAAGGAGACTATGAGGTACATATCAACTACAAAGTATTCTTCACGATCATCCTCTACAACCTCGAAGACAAGGACAAAATCTTCGATAACGGGTCATATTTCTACAACTCGATAGGGATATTTCTGTGATTCTGGACAGACCGCTTCAACCTAGAAAAGGAAGACTTCACAATGGCTCCAGTGTGGATCAGACTATACTCCTTGCATCACGAGTTTTGGGTGGAAGAGATACTTATGGAAATAGGGAATACAATGGGGCGATATGTCAAATCATCGGAAGCTACAAAGAAATGAAAATACACCTCATATGCCCGAAACTGTGTCAACATAGACAGCTCAAAAGATTTACTTGGATTTGTTACCCTGGAATATCAGGATGATGACTGGCACCAAACAATCGACTACGAACACATCCCCTTTCGGTGCAGAAAATGCCATGAGCATGGTCGCCTCTTCAGAGACTTCCACCTGAATGCCCAAGGGCCCAAAGCTAGAGAAAACAAACAAAAATATGGATTTACCATAGTCACAGGCCGGAAAAAGAACCCGCCAAGGAGGTAGAATCCAGATACCACTCCAAATATTCCAACCAAAAACTCTTATGACATTCTGAATCAACTGTCGGAAGATGAAGAGATCCAATATCCGCACAAAGCAAAGAACCAAGAGAAAGGGAAGATCCAAGCAGCGCACAACTCAACACAAAACAAAGAAGCTAACCTAGGAGACAAAATGGGTGCAAATGGGGACACTCGGATGCAGCTGGATGAACAAGATCTAGCGGGCATCGATCTTGAAAAACTCGAGGAAGCTCTCAATCAAAAGGACCTGCAAGCCCTCCCTGTAGAAAAACTATGCAAGGTTCACAAAGTCTTTCTAGACTCCACAACAATATCCACAACGTGGCTGGGCATAGCCACAGATCCAAGTTCAGACTCAAAGCGAGCGCCATAGGAAAGCAAAAGAAGGGTACACAAATCAACCCAACAGCTCATCAAAGAGGTAGAGAATCTCATGCTCAACTCTGGGTAGATCCAAAGGCTCTCGGAGGGACACCTCCACCCACCTCCACAATCATCGTGATGAATATCATCACCTGGAATATCAAAGGACTCAATGGCAGATCCAAACAAAGGATCCTCCGAGACTGTATTTGTGTAGAGAATCCATATGTCCTCCTATTACAAGAAACAAAATGTGTTGGAGTAGAATCATAAACCATCTTCCATCGTAGCTGGCGAGGGTGTGATTTCATACATTTCGACTCTATCGGCGCATCTAGAGGATTAGCAATATTATGGAACCCCAACACTGTCACACTGAACAGACCCTTCTCTAACGTAGGTATGCTCACGACACACTTCACAGTCACAGGGTCGACCAAGGAAGGATATGTTACAAATGTTTATGGACCGCATAGCCCAAAGGAAAAAGAAAGCTCCCTGAAATGGATAAATCACATTAAAATATTATTGAGCACGCCCAACTAGATACTGGGGGGAGACTTCAACATGATCTTGATGCTGGAAGAAAAAACTGGTGGAACCAAAATGCTGGAGCAAGACAGTGGTAAGTTCAAAACACTCATTGACCAGCTAAATCTAGTAGATATTGAAACCCACAATGACATTTTCACCTGGTCCAATCATAGATCTGGACATCAGTAGGTGGCATGCCATCTAGACCGCTTCCTTGTAGTGGAAGAATTGTTAGAGTAGGATCATGCCATGGAAGCCAATATTCTCCCAAAAAGAGGCTTGGACCACTGGCCCATTTCCTTCTGTCTGGACACAGGGGCAACACCAAAATACAAACCCTTATGTTTTGAGAAATTATGGCTCTCACACCCTGACTTCCATCAACTAGAAAATTCATGGTGGGCCCAGGCAGAGATAGAGCATGGAACCTGCATGTACAAATTCCAACAATGCCTCAAAAACTTCAAGCAATATTTGAAGCTTTGGAATAAAACCACCTTCTAAAACATATTCCAATGCATGCAGGAAATCGAAAACAGACTGGAAGCTATGTAGAAAACCTTCATCTCAGGAACCAGGACCACAGACTTAAAGAAAGAACAGGAGGAGATTCAAGAGGAATTAGAAGAAAGGAAAAAACAAGAAGAAATTATGTGGCACAAGAAATCCAAAGTCCAATGGCTTAAAGAAGGCGAGAGGAACACAAAGTTCTTCCCTAGAGCAATGGTGCATCATCGTTACATCAACTGGATAACATGACTAGAGAATACCCAAGGAAACCCTATCAGAGAACACACCCATATTGCAGAGGAATTAAACACCTACTACAAAGAGCTTCTCACGAAAACCAACGAGGATAGGGAGGAAGCAATTCAGAATATAACTAGGCATATACCCTCACCGGTGACACAGGAGCATAATGAAGCCCTAATGAGGCCCATCACCTAAGAATAAGTGGACCAGACGGTCAAAGGAATTCCCTTAGGGAAAGCGCCTGGCCCAAATGGCTTCACCTCAAACTTCTTCCATCACTGTTGGGACTTAATCAGGGAAGAGGTTTGGCAGGTCGTGGAGGAATCTAGAACCTCAGGCCAACTCCTATCTTCCCTCAATGCCACTTTTCTCACTCTCATCCCGAAGGAGGAGAGAGTCATTCACCCCAAGAAATACAGACTGATTTTCCTATGCAACGTCATCTACAAAATCATCACAAAGGTGATAGCCACACGCCTCAATCCGATCCTCCCCTTCGTCATCTCCAAAGAACAAGCAGGCTACATGGAAGGTCGATAAATCATGGAAAACGTCATCCTAGCTCATGAGGTGATCCATTCACTAAAGACGACCAAAATCCCAGGTATTCTCATTAAACTCGACCTCTCAAAATATTTTGACAGAGTCAGCTAGCAATATCTACGCTCCATGCTAGAATCCTTTGGTTTTGATAGGTAGTGGGTAAATTGGATATTAAATCTCACCTCTTCAACCTTGTTTTCCATACTGGTCAATGGAGTGCCATCCCAACCCTTCTCCCCTTCAAGGGGAATCCATAAATGAGACCCTCTTTCGCCCTTCCTCTTCACTCTCATGGTGGAAGGACTAGGATGCTACATCAAGGTGGTGGTTCTGGAAGTCTCCCTTAAAGGCATGCCCATGCACAATATCCAACATGCACCCTCACACAGTCAACTTGTTGATGACACCCTTCTCATGAACACCCCTACATCACGCGAATCCAACAAGCTCAATTCCATTCTCCCTGATTTTGCGGAAGCTTCAGGCATGACCCTTAATCTCGACAAATCCAAAATTTACTTCTTCAACACGCCAATTGCGGTACAGAACCATATTTTCCGACTCATCAGCATACCCAAGAGATCGCTTCCATCCAACTATCTTGGAATTCCCCTCACAGGAGCGTTGACGTGCTCCATCTGCTAGGACAGTTTGATTCTCTCCATCAAAAACAGGCTCAATAACTGGACCTTCATACCCCTCAACATTGCGGCTAGATTGGTGCTTCTCAAGTCAGTCTTGCAAGCCCTGCCCACCTACCTTTTCATTGCCCTCGCAATGCCTAATTCGGTCATTTTAGCCATCAGAAGCCTCCAACAAAGTTTCCTATGGCATGGACATCAACCTAACAAGAAGTGGGCTCTGGTGGGCTGGGATAAGCTCTAGGCGGACTGGGCCTACGCGACCTAGGAAAGCTCAATCAAGTTATGGGTGCCAAAATGTGGTGGAGATGGCTAAAGCTTCCCACAGAATTATGGGCACAAATATGGAAACAAAAGTATGCCCCAAACACCTAGGCAGACCAACTAATCAAATTCAATGACCAAATCTAGGGTTCTAATATCTAGAACACAGCTTGGCAAAACAAATCGTTAGTTCAGAAGCATGCCTTCTGGGAAATTAGGAACAGGGAAAGTGCACTATTTTGGTAGGATTCTTGGCAACAACAAGAGCACCTAATCAACCTGGAAGAACTCAACCTCCTTAGACATGTATTATAACCTGACACTTTTCGAAGGGTGAAAGATCTATGGAGAACATCTGACAGAAACCTACGCTGACGACAATGGAAAACTGAAAACCCAGAACTACATCTCTCAGGGGATAGGGATACATAGGCTTGGAAAGCATGCGCAAGCCATAAGAAAATCCCCACTCGGGAAGGTCTGGACATACTCAGATGGGGGTATTCCACAACAAGCAATTTATCAGTCAAAGAGGCCAACTACCTGCAGAGGAACTATCAGAATCACAATAAGGAGAGTATCTAGGGAAAGATCTGGAGCTCAGTACTCTAGCCCAAAGTGTCCACTTTTCTATGGGTCACAGTTCAGAACCACATCCTCACTTGGGATAACCTCAAAAAAAGGGGCTTCATAGGGCCATCAATCTGCACCCTTTGCCAACAACAAGAGGATACGATGGAACATCTTTTCAACAGTTGCCACTATAGCTAGTGGATTTAGGACTGGGGGTCCCAATTAATGTGTCGCTCGAACTGAAATAGAAACAGTATCAGAGATACTTTAGAGAACTGGGATACACTCTCCTTTCAAAACCCAATTCTTGCACATATCTGGCATATCCTCCCAGGCTTCACCCTCTGACAAATATGGAAATAAAGAAATAAAAGGATCTTTCATTCAAAGGCTTCCCCACCTTCCCTAACATGGGAAATAATAGCAAAGATAATCCGAGAAACAATCAAAATCAAACCTTGGACACCATAGGACCTAAATTATAGTCTGGGGGAGCGATGCATTTTCCAAAATTGGCAACTCAGTCTGAATGACCATCCCAATATGGATTTAACCGGTTGCCAACCCAGCAGCTCGACCACCTGGACCCCCCGTCCAGCTGGTTTTATAAAGATAAATGTTTATGGAGCCTCAAAAGGGAATCCTGGACCAGCGGGATTCGGGGAAATTCTCAAGAACTCCAATGGAGAAATCCTTTACCTTGTGGCAAGCTTCCTAGATGATAACACAAACAATGTTGTTGAGCTCATGGGTCTCTTAAGAGGCCTCCAGGCCACAACAGACAATCATTTCAACAGGGTCATTGCGGAAGGAGACTCTCATATCATCATCTAGTTAATAACCAATATTCTCAATGGGGAAAACCCACAGAAAATCTCACCCAGCTAGAGACTCCCCAGGACTTTTAGAGGATTTTGGATCCCTCCTCTGTCCTAGTCTTACCATTATCCCCTCTCATGTGAAACGGGAAGCTAACAAAGTAGCGGATTTCCTCGCAAATGAAGGAGTTACAACCGAGGTGGAACATGTCTACTGGGAGGCCCAAACTTCTTCTTGCACTGATCTCTCAAATCAATGCCAAGCCCTTGCCAAAGGGGACCTACTAACCCTGAATGGGGTGACACGTATCACAACAAGGCCACGTGGGATGGATCCTAGACTAGCCATAAATAAGGTCGGTCGACTCCCATCCCCTCACCATTAAGGATGGGAGAAAGCCCCAACTACTAGCCTCACGCCAAGGGAGTTCTCCCTCGCGTGAACAGTCTGTAGGCACAACCAGTTAAGGAGGGAGATTTAATAGAGGATCTTGTCTCATCCATCCTCCTGGATATAAATAAGCCCTGCCATGGCTTCATCCATTTTGATTTTGGCCTGCACCAGACAGGCTACTATGAGCTCTGGTGCAGTTACAGGAACACCATCGTCATTCTAGCCATTGGAATTCTCATCCCAATGCTAAGAGAGAGAGGGAAGCCATGTTATGGCTCTGCCTGGTACACCTTTGTTGCTCGTCAAAATAGATAGCAGTGGCTAGAGCGCACATTGCCTATGGCCCGAACTCAACTCGTGCACAGGGAAAAAAGGCTCAGGACACCTCCCATGGCGTATGTGGAGGTCTTTCCGGAAGAGCCAATTCAGGTTCCTCTGGAGCATCTTCTCTTCACTGTACCTGATAATTGGAAACCTCTTGGGGGAAACCACTATGGCTGCCACTGGGGAGCAACAAGAATGCAACATCAGGGAAGCTCAGTTGGAAGAGTTTCCCACCTGCTACATCGAGGAAGATATTCTGGAGGAGATGAACTCTCAGGAGGCTGCACCCGCGGCCGGATACATCTCGATAAATGACATAGAAAGTGTTGAGGAGAAGTAGGCAGAGTCACAGGGTCCGGAAGCATCCATGGATCAACAGAGCGGAGCAACAATAAGCGAGGTCAAGGATACCAGGTCAGGTGGAAAGTTGAGGGATGGTGGCAAGTCGAGGGAGGGTGGAAAGGTCCTTGCACCACCTCCCATATCTACCATGCAGGAATTGTGGTGTGTCCAACCGCCATTTTTCCACCCCCAACACCTGGATTTGATGTTTGACTTGAGGAGGCAGGTGGTGGACCAAGTCCACCATGGAATTCTCATAAGCCAACATATTGATATGCTATATGACACCTTCTCCAACGCGCCAGCAAGGCAGAGATGTCCGACCTGTGCACAACCTTTCATGATGCCAGCTAGGGTGGGAGCGCAGGAAGAAGATGTCGATATGGCTTCCTCCGAGGCCATCGGGTAATTTATTTTGGTCATGCTTCTGATTAGAGTTATTGTTCTGGTTAGAGTTATGGTTCTGGAATCAACTAGGCCCGAACTGTCATGGTTTAAACTTGTTTTATTTTTCATACTTATGGTTAGTGTTCAGACCATGGGTTTTCATCTGTCCTGGTTTCCTATGGGCAGGAAAAATGGTGGACCGCCTATTTTTGACACAGATACCATAGGCTTCCAGTTGTTTCGGTTTCCACTAATTCGGAGGAACAACTGGCAGCCCAAGCACAACTGTATATTTTGGCATATACTATAATAGGTTCTAACTCTTTTTACTTAAAAAAAAAAAGTAGCATATTCACTATGTTGAATGCTTGAATGTTCTCTTCTCCTACTCTTTCCCATTTCTTTTTCCCCATCATTCTATTGCAGACAACAAGTTATCATCAATATTAACCAAGCATGATGGGTATGTCAATGTGATTTATTCTTTTGGTTCCATTTTTATTATGATGGTGGTGTTAAGAAGCCAAAATACCAATGATGATGAGGAAGAACTAGAAGCAAGCAAAGAATACCGCGGAGAGGAGGAAAAAATGGAAGGGGATGATGATCATGAAACTAATATTGATGATGGACATAAACCCAAAAAGAGTTCAACACCCTTGTGGAAGTATGTGAGAAATCTTGGGGGTCAAACCACAAAATTTATATGCTCTCATTGTCATAAAACTTACACAAGTTCATATACCCATGTGAGAACACATCTCTATGAGATTATGCTATCAGATAAAGGTAAGAACATAGTAGTCAACACTTATGACCATGTGTCAGTGAAAGACAGAAACAAATACAAGAAGGAAAAGGAGGCCACACAAAACAAATCCAAAAATCAAGGGTTGAATATGAGGCCTCAAACTCACATAGAATGTTCAATGGTCAATTCCCATCCCCCCATGCTAGTCATTAATTCTCACATGTGCACTTGGGGTGTAGAAAAATATCATATTTCCTTGACTAAGGTTGTAGGGATAATGTAGATGTAAAAAATTTCAAGTTTCTCTATGCATGTGGCATACCATTCAATGTTCTTAGCTCACCCTTTTGGCATGAAATTGTACAAGTCATCAATCCTGAACCTAAAGTGTTGGCATTATTGATTGTGTGTTGTCATTGATGGCAACATGAGTCAAACATGTACATTAATCAAAGAAAAAGGAAGATCACCTTGGGGCAGAGGAAGATCACCTTACAACAGAAGCAATTCGTGATCAATGTTGATCATGATAGGATCAACAATGATCTTATGTTCCTAAATCTCATGAGAGATAGTGGGGAAAGGATCGACACATAGAATAATAGCATGGAAAGGATTAAGGAAATCTCATAAGGGATAACACATTACAGAAGTGCTATCGGGATTGAAATCCCCATAGTAAAAATCCAAAAGAATCATGTCTGGTGATATAGTTCTCAGGAAAATTCTGGACCATCATATCAAGCAAAAGCCAGAACCTGCACAAAAAAACCCTTTGTAAAGGATCATGGAATCCTAATTGAACATTCAAAATTTGGGAGTAATCACAATCATTAGATCAATTCAAGATCTATCTTGATTGTCAAATAGAACCAAGTGCAAGGACAGGATAAGCGAACCCCATAAGACACGAAGTCTTGAAACCTCCAAAGTCATGAAGTAAACGACGACCGTCAGATCTCATGGATAAAATTCGGGTTAGTTCTCAGCCGTTGGATCAAGCAAGAGATAGAAATATTTGGTACTCTAGAGCTTCACCACTACGGAGAATATTTGAGACAAGGATGAATCCACGTAGCCCCAAAGTCCTGAAGTGAATGAGGGCCATCAGATCTGGGCAATGCATGGTGATCGTTGGATGAGTATAGGCGGGTCCAATGGTGGTCAACTTCGACACTGACCACTTCGACTAAAAGGATTTTGAAACATGTAATTTTAATTGAAGGTCGAAGCCCCGAATTCATGAACTCTCTTCCACTGTAGGATCAAAAGAAGAGCCGGGAAATCCCTCCAACCATTGGATGAAGTAGTGGAAGGGAAGGAATATTCAGCCCAACATTGACCACCCCAGGATTACGAGGAGTCCCAAACAACTAAAACTCTTGAATCCATGAAGTGTAAATCCATGATCCAGAAGGGAGACATGTGGAAGAAGACAAAGATGACATGTGGCCCAATCAGCTGGTGACAAGTGTCAAGGTATAGTCGGTACATTAGGTATACGAAAGTCCCGAATCAAGGTGACATGTGGCAACAACTCAGCCAGTTCCACATCAAAAGTGACATCATTATGCCACATCACTCCAGAATTACAACCTCTGGGGATATCTCGCTTCTCCTACTAGCAAACATGTCTGAAGCGTCGAAGGCCGAAGTCACAAATTAATGTTAGTTGTTGATCTAAGATCCACCGAAATATCTCTTGATCGTTCGATCGAGTATAATGGAAGGATAGCGCAAGGAGTACTAACAACTGATAGCAAGTAGTCACTGCAGCTTTATGACTTATTCGGTAGGTAAACCTACGAAGGGATTGAACTACTTCAAACTTCAAGTAACCTAGAGTCACGTAGTCACAAATAGTCGAATACCTGAAAAGTGGGAGCTAATTTTTGCCTAAGCCTACGGTCCTAGATCTTGGACATGTGAAGGTTATTAAGCAGGGAAGTGTTGATACACACTCTGATGGAATTTTCTCCAAGAGAGTTGGAAGACTGCAAAGGCCGGAATCTCGAAACTACGAAGTCTCGGAGTAAAAGAGAACCATCCATCTCGACTTGCAGATAAAAAATGACCGTCGATCTTGATAAGTGATTAAGCATTGGTTTGGGTTAGCACTTAGACACCACCCTCGGCCACAGGTCAAGGTCATATGTAAAATGGCGATGAGCTAAAGCACCAACTGGGTTAACACCTGGTCATGATATATGGTCACTTGGTGAAATGAAGTGCCTGCGGGCTAAAACATAAAACAATCCTTGCACCTTGTCTATCTAGTTGTTGGTCACAACATCTTGGTCATATGAAAAACAAAGGGGAGTCACAAGCTAGCACTTGTCCATTCCAGGTACAGGAAAATACACCAGATAGTGAAGTAACTGCTTGATTTAGATCTATTGAGAACTGAGGATGCAACAAAAGTGTGGGATCGAAATAACGAAGTCGATTCATGCATGTGATCGACTCCTAAAATTTTGATCAACATATATATGATGACGAATTAGGCCTTTCACAATATTGTATGAATAATAATAGAGGAAGCACAAATGGAGATTAAGTTTCGTAGTAACCATCCCACGGTCATTTGAAAATAATGGTTTGAAGGAAGCACCTATCTGCAAATATTCAAATCAAGAACAAGTAAAATAATCAGTGATGGGTTAAAATGTTGAAATAGTTTGCAAGGGATTTGAAGTCTTTAACAAACTATTAATAATAATAACAATAATAGAAGTTATTATTGTTAATTTAAATGAATAAGTGCAATGGTTCAAACAAAGGGACATAATGCTTCAAAGGTCACACCAATTGGAACATTATATAAACATAAATATATGGTGAGAAGAATGTATCTCTATAGTCCAGATCAGAAGATCAAAAGCAAAAGAAGAGTCCAAGAAGGAAAGTTGAAGATACTTATGCAGTGAGGGTGGAAGGGATGAGCAAGGAAGGATTCATATCCTTGTCTAAGTGTTAAAACAAGGGAGTTGGTGCTTCCTAGGGTTGGTGCCCTAAAACAAAGAGAGTTGGTCCTTCCTAGGGTTGGTTCCCTAAAGAAGGGGATTTGTGTCTCCAAGAGTTGGTTCTCTAAAGAGGATTGGTGTCCTTCACAAACACAGATTATTCTTTATAAACTTTGTAATGCTTGTTGAAGTATACTTATATAATTTATTGTTTAAATACAAATTCCATTGTTGATATATAGTGATGATAATTAGAATAAAAAATTAATTACTAATTGTTTAAAAAGGTAATACTGATT
>JZKD02S0951125.1:689201-701499 GCA_000966675.3 Picea glauca
CTAGATGCAAACTTAAAAAATATTATTAAATTATTACTTAAAAATAAATTATTAAATTATTATTATAAGATATATTATTAAATTATTACTTAAAAATAAATGATCAAATTATTATTATAAGATTTTAAAGAAAGTTTTTTATCATACAATTTCATAAATAAGGATGTTTTCAAAATAAATTAGTATTATTACAATAAGATTTAAAATTATTAAATAATCTTATACATAAAAAATTTATATATCAATTTAATATTCTATAATTTAATAAAAAAATATTCTTATTATGACAATATAACTATATTTTAAATAATTATCCTAGATCCATTTTAACTTAGAGGGATCAAATCTCTCAAGGTATAAACTTTTTTTTGACTGCAAAATTTAAGGAAACGTTTTCAATTTGAGAACTTTGATTCCTCTTGATCCTTGATAAATCCAGAGTTAAGATGAATCTAGGCTGATTTAAACATATACACATATATGTAAACATATACCCTTCAAAAATTAATTATGAAAAATGAAAAAAACATAATATACATAATTTCACATATTTTTAGGTTTCAATATAGTATGTGAAAATATTAACTACATATAATAGCTCTATTAACATCTATCAAATAACCTAAGATAAGTGATAAATCAGATGGCTTGTTCAAATAACTAAAATTGAACTAATAAATCATATGGTTGTGATATGTTATAATGAGCAGCATTAATAGTAATCATTGTAATTTAATGATATTAATAATAGTAATATGGTATGATAATGATAAATAAATATGTATTTAAATAGTACAATAATGTAAAGTAAAGAAACATAAATAAATAAGAGAAGATAAGTTATGGAAGAGTCAATTTAAATTAAGATAAGAAAAAAAATTACTTTATTATTAATGAAATAAGAGAAGATAAGTCAAGTTAAGATAAGAAAAAAGAAATTTGTCCTTATCGAGACCTTAGAAACACATTTCAAATAAACTTGTTTTTATTAATAATCACCATATCAGAAGCACAAATTAAAGATGTCCATGTCATATAAATTGATGATGCATGGGAACATTTGATGTATCAGTGGGAACAGAGAACTGAAACGAATGCTATGGATGTGGGAGCATTAACCTTCTTGTCGCTTCAATTATTTTGGCATAAGTGGACTCATTCTTTTGGCTGCACGGTTTAAGCTCAATTGTGGTATTGGATTGATGCCAGGCGAATAAGAGAGTTGGTTCGGTAGTGCCATCGGATCTAGTTGGTTCGATACTGATCCTAGGCATCTGGATATAGCATGGATATTTTTTTATTTATTTCTCACTATAATTGTATTTAAATTTATATTTCATGATTTTTAAACATTTAAATCATATTTTATAATACAAGAAACATTGAAATGTTTTATGTTTTTCAATTATTACAAATACAACTAATAATATAAAAAATATTAAAACGTTTTATCCTTTTTTATTTAGTTTTACAGATTATATAATTTAGTCTTATTTTAGTTTTAAATCATTATTTTATCAATTTTCAAATCTAATTAATAATATAAAAAACATTAAAAAGTTTTACCTTTTTTTTATTTAGTTTTACAATTTATATAATTTAATCTTATTTAGTTTTAAATCATTATTATTTTTATTATGAATTTTCAAATTCACCAAAGGCAGGGACTATCGTTGCCTTGCAACACTTGTTCTACTATGGATGTGATTGGATCAAAGTTCAAAATTTCTTATTTTGATCTTTTATGTGAGCATATTAATAGAAAACAATCTAAACATGTACAATTAGATGTTCTTTCTAGATCTAAGAATCAATCCTTTGTGTCTCAAACCTCCAAAGGTAAGAACAAAACTTGACACAAACAAAAGACCGGTCTTGCTCAAGCTGATAAGTCTACCTCCAAGCCTCAACAGAAATAAAAATCCCTTTCTCCTCCATTTTTCAAGTCCAAAGAGTCTTCCTCCAAGACAAAGAAGAAGTCAAGTGTAACTTGAAACTTTGTGGCATACTTGGGCATAAGGAATCCAAATACTATAAGTAATTAGAATCATTGATTGAAGCCATGTAACAACACAAAATTCCAATGCCTAAACCTTCATCAACTAGTAAAGGGCATGCATTTTTTTCTCAAGATTTATATGCATCTTAAAATTGTTGGGTATGTTGGGTATGTGTTATATGCTTTGCATGTGTGTTTGGGGGGGGGGCAGGGAACAGTTTGTCAAATTTGAATTTTCTCCCCCAATAGTTTTTTTCTATTTTAGCATTTTTTTCTATTTTTGACGATTTTCTAAATTAATCTCAGATTAAGGGATTAGGGTTTTGGTAGTTGTTGAATACCTAAAATATTGTATATATTGTATTGTGAATGATGAAATTAATACAATGAAGAGGTGAGAGGTGAGACACCAAGGAAGGTTGGTTTTCTCCTTGTTAAGGGTTTCCAACGTAAATATATGTGGAATATGTGTATGAGCCATTGATTAATTTCTATTTTACTTAAGAATCTATATGCATAGTTTTATTTCATGGGTTTAAAACTTACAGGATACTCGATTCTAGAGCCTCACATCATATGACTCATTCTCATGAGTTTCTTCCTTCCCCATCTAATAGTAGTATTTTGCATATTGCAATTGGAGACTATTCACAACTTGGTGTTTTAGGATTAGGCATTATGCAGTTATCTAATGGCTACATCAATTATCTTCTCCTTGTTCTTGAAATTTCTACCAATCTACTCTATATTTATCATATGTGTCACTCTAGTGATGCAAAGACAATAGATTTTTCTCCTCATGGTGTGGTCATTAGAGAAATACAGAATCCAAAAATTGTTGTTGCCTATGGGAGAGCTAGTAATAGTTCTCAACTGTACAAGTTTGTTGATTTTGAGCCTTGTTCAAGTTCTTATTTCATTTCACATGTTGATTCCTTGAGCACAATTTGGCATGAAAGGTTTGAACATTTGAACTACAATTATGTGCAGTAGTTAAGAACACAAAGTTCAGCGCTTGGTCTTCCTAAAGTTTCTTGCATTGATTGTGTTTGTCAAGGTTATGTTCTTGGTAAAAAACATCAAGATCCATCTCCTAAAGGTAAGACCTTGCATGCTACCAAACCTCTTGAGTTGGTATATAGTGATCTCATATAATTTTCGACTCATTCATTTTTAAGTGATAAGCATGCACTTACCTAAGGAAAGAGATGGCCAATTGCATGATTCAATCAAAGAACATGTCCCCTCCTTTCTAGGCTAAAGTAGTGAATTGCACAAATTACATTCAGAATCACACACCTGATAGGATAGTGATAAATATGACTGCAGAGGAAGCTTGGACATATGTTAAGCCTGATGTTTCTTCTTTCCGAGTATTTGGTATTCAAGTGTGGGCCTTAATTCTAGATGAAAAGTGAAAATATATGGAGAAGAAGAGCCTAAACTGTTGTTTTTTGTTGGTTAATATGAGGAAATGAAGGCATATAGTTATTTCATCATGCTCCTAAAGATGTCTTATTTCTAAGGGCTAACCACTTTGATGAGTGCTTCGAGCCAGCAGTTTCTTCTACTTCCTCCATAAATTGTCTTGTAGAAGATGGTGCATGTCACATTCAACTTTCTCTAAAAAAAGAAGATGATGAAAATTATATTACTAGAATTTGCACTAGAAATCACTCTATTGGAGATAAAGATCAACAATTAGAAAATTTGCATGAAACTATAAATTAGCTAGAAGAAAATATTGCATCAACACCAAATGAAAATGTGCATCTTGAACTAGAACGCCTTGGTCAAGGAAATTTTTGAGAAGAATCCTTCCTAAATGATAAAGTCCTAATAGATGTGGCTATGATCCAACTAATTTCAATTATTTTTCCACTAATCCTCACCATACTCCTTCATAGATAGATGGTGTCTCTCATTTGAGCCACGCCATTTCAACTAATCCACAACATTTTTATTATATTGTTGGTATACCAAAATGGGTTGCTTCCATTGTAGAGGAGTATTCTTCCTTTTTGAAGAATCACACATGGGATATCATTCCTCTTCTTAAGGGACTAAAGTTGGTTCATCGTAAATAGGTCTACAAAACTAAATATGCAGTAGATGGTTCTATTGACAAGCATAATGCACATCTTGTGGCCAAGGTATTTTCGTAGGTTGAAGGTATTGATTATTCCAAACCATTTTCCCTTATTGCCAAGATGTATTCCTTGTGCTTGGTGCTTTCTCTTGCTACCTCCCAAGGCTAGTCAATCTATCAAATGGATGTGAAGAGTGATTTTTTGCATGGTGAATTGCATGAGGAAATATGCATGGAGAAACCTCGGGGTTTTTTGCATGATCCTTCACTTGTTTGTAGGCTCTAGTGTTCACTATATGTTCTCAAACAAACTCCCCAATATTGATACGAGAAGATGGATAGTTTTCTAAATGCTTCAGGATTCAATCGTTGTCATTTTGATCCTACAATTTACATTAAGAGGCAGTGAATTGATCTCTTGATTCTAGATCTAAATGCAATTGATTTAATTCTCACATGTATCTCTTCATCCACGTTTCAGAGTCTTCAACAAGCATCGATGTAACAGTTTGATATGACAAACCTTGGTCCTCTGCATTATTTTCTTGGTCTTTTTTTTTTCAACAAGAAAATTGCCCTTTATATTATATATATAAATGAGTACACATTACAGCTTCTTCAGTATTTGAAATTTCCATAAGCCTCCTCCGGCTTCTAATCATACTAGAACCTTATCAAAAAGCACCAATCATAACATAACTTTACATCGAAAAAAAAAGATGCCCACCATTTAGGGGAAAAACACATATATAAAAACAGTGTGCATATACCGAGATTGACATAGATAGTCAAAACTAAACAGAGGCAAACTGAGTCAAAAAAGACTGATAGAGATGGTAGGCCCCTCATTTCCATCTACCCATTTGCTGAAATCAAGCTTTCCTTCGGACTTGGTGAGTGCCAATTTTGAGAGATCGTCTGCCTCCATATTTATCTCCATGTACACATGGATCAAATGTATCTCTCTAAACACAGATTTCATCAATTTTAAGTTGTCCATCCACCCCATCAATGAGGAAACTTGAAGTTTTCCTCTATCCTTTAACCATTCAATGATGATCTTTGAGTCGCCAATGACCTGGATCACCTCAATATTTAACCGCTGTGCTAGAAAAAGAGTCGCCCAAGCACCTAACATTTATGCCCTCGTATTTGTCGCATTGCCATAGTTTAAGGTCCACTTAATGGTGAATTGATCATTGTGCTTTATGATACCTCCCTACCCACACCTAAGAGCATCCCCATCAAACCAAAAAACTATTGAGGTCAAAAGTCGAGGTGGTTGAATAAGGTGCACTTTTAATTTTTTATCCACAGTCACCAAGGGTAGCATTGTTTTAACTTTTGTTACCACTGAGTGGACTGATGCTTTGCATCCTTCAAAAATAAATTTGTTCCTCTCCAACCATATGTACCAGCATATAATAGAAGGAAGAGTAATGAGAGTTGCTTCCCTCTTAAGCTAATTCTCAAAGAAAGAACTGAATAATACTCCTTCCCAGACAGTCTGAATATTAAGGACTTTGTAATAAGGACTCCAAACCTCCCGACTAAATCTGCAAGAGACAAAGAGATGGTACACTGATTTCACTTCTCTAAAACATAAAACACATATATTTGGCCCCTTCCATCCCTTCCTTTGAAGAATATCCCAAGTGAGAATTATGTTCTCCAGTGATAACCAGATAAAGAATTTGATCTTTGGTACCAGATCCCATTTCCAGAATTGACTTCGCCAACCTCCAACAGTAGTTGGCCAGAATGTTTTTCGAGTGCGAGATATAAATTTTTAGCTGAAATGTTTCCCGAGCAGTCACCTCCTGCCCATATAAGCTCATCATTTTTTTTTGTAACTGTATCCCCACATAATACAATTATTTCCAATAAGACTCCCACTCCTATGCAATGATCTCGACCAGGCGAAGATCTTCACCCAATTTCCAATAAGAATATGGAAGACCCAGCCTACCGACACCTCTATCTTGAAAAAGATACAACACATAATTCCTTCTGAGTTCAGCCCGAAGGTGACTAGACAAGAATGAGGCCTACCCCATGCCCATAATACAATCTAAACCAATTTGTATCATATGACCAAAACCTGGTCTCCAGCCGAGCCAATGAGTTAACAATTGTAATTATTTTAGTATATTTTTCCAAGTCTGTGAGACTGTAGACGAAACAGTTGCATAAGCCAACCGAAGCCAAGTTATCATGGAACAATGAGGAATATACTTATCCTTTATTACCTTAATCCATACCCCTTCCTTTGTTATTACCTGCCACATAGATTTTGCAGCCAACGCCTTATTAAAAAGATAAATATTTTGTATGCCCCAACCTCTCAGTTGCTTTTGCTTTGCTAAGAGATCCCAACTACACAGGTGAATGTGCTTCCTCCCCATAACACCCAACTATAGATAGTTAAACATCAAGCTTCAGACTTTGTGTAATATGGAAGTTGGTATAGCTTCCAGTTCCATCCAATACACGGCTTGGCCTTCAAGCATTGATTTTACCAATGTGAACCATCCCCTGAGGGACAACCATGTATTGCACCACCATCCTATATTCTCTTCAAATTTTGAAAGTAGCCAATGCCAATCCTCCAGTTTGTAAGCATTTTCCTTTGAAAAATAACCAAGGTACTAGAATCCTTTTTCCAATTCCTCAAAACAATGTGGAAATAGAGTCTTTAAACTTTCAAGAGAATCTCCAAAGATCCCGGAATGATAAAAGATTGATTTTGACCAATTTATACACAAGCCATGGGATCTACACAAGGTTGATAAAATATGTTTTATCTCATTCTACTCTTCCAACGACGCTTTCGACATAATTAACACATCATCCACAAAACACAAATCCAAAATCTTCACTAACCTTGATACCTTAACCCCTGAAAGCTTCCCTTCACCCTTTCCTTTTTTCAATAGTAAACTAAGAGCTTCCATGATAAGTATAAATAACAAGGGTGATAACAGGAAGCCTTAGCACAGTCGTCTTCCACTTTTGAACATATGAGATGTCTCCCCATTAATCAAAATCGTGAAATTAGCACTAGTCACATAGCTTAAGATCCAATGGGTAAAAGGAATGTTGAAGCCCGATTGGATAAGGATCAGGTGCAAGAAGTCCCAATTTATACAGTCGTAGGATTTCTTAAGGTCTAACTTAAGAATCATGGCTTTGGATTTCTTAACCTTTATACTATGCAAGCACTCCCGAGTCGTGCCAATTACATCCAATATCTTCCTACCTTTGAGAAAGCCTAGTTGTTCCTCCGATAGTGACCGATAGAGAATAGGCTTAATCCTATTGGAAATGATCTTTGAAATCAGTTTGTAGCATAGATTGCAAAGGGTTATCGGTCTGTAATCCCCAAATGAACTAGGATTATTTACCTTTGGAATCAACGTTAAGAAATTTGTATTTAAAGAATTATTTATTAACCCCTGCAGCCTTGAGTCCTCCACCAGAGCAAGCAGGCCATCTCCCATTAATTCAAAGAAGTGAATAAAAAACTCCATAGTCCACCCGTCAGGCCTCGGGATCTTATATTTGGCGAAGGATTTTAGAACCTCTCATAGTTCATGTTTAGTACACGGTCTCTCTAGAAGCACAATGTCCTCAACGTGTACCAAGCGATCGAAAAGACCAGTTGTTTTGACCTGATCAATTATAAGCACCTGGTCTGACTTCTCATAAAAATATTTAAAAAACTTTACAACTTCAGTTTTTATAGATTCCACACCAATATGAATCCAAACTTCCTCATCACTAATCTCCCATATATTATTCTTATTCCTCATGAAACTGGCAAAGTTATGAAAAAAAATTGTATTCTTGTCCCCACACTTTAACCACACCACTCTGCTTCTAAGTCTCCATAATTCTTCTTCTTCTCTTAGTATATTATCATGTTCTATCTCCAGAAGTTTGAGTTTAGTCTCCCTTTCACTAGTGTGTGGCTCCCGAGCCTCCTCCATAAGTAAACCATTCAACATACCCTCCAGTCGAGCTAAATTTTCTTCCTATAATCTTAAGTGCTCTTTGTACCATGCTTTCAAATGAGTCTTCAAAGATTTCAACTTATTAGAAAATCTCTGCTAATATAAAATCTCTACTAACATCCCTTTCGGTCAACAAAGTCGGATCCTTGCAGACCTTTGTTACAATAATCAAAACTTTTGATTCAAGTAACCACCTGACATTGAACTTAAAAGGATATGCCGTCGAAAATGGTGTCCTATCAATCCTTAAGACAATTGGTGCATGATTCGATAAGTAAGGGTAATCCACCCAAGATTTATACCTACCAGCACTCGCTAACAAATCTTAGGCCACTAAAACATGATCTAGTCTTTTAGAAATACTAGCAGCACCCCTACATCCATTCCTCCAGGTTGGCACCATGACATCCAGAACAACATCTATCAAACCTGTTTTACTAAAGAGCTCATTAAAGAACACTGAAAGTGGATCTAAATGTGTTTCTTATCCCCACATCTCCTCAAATCCACAAGTAAGATTTAAATCCCCCGCAAGAATAAGGTTTTCGCGGTCGAGAATTCCATTGGCCGCCAACTTTTCCCAGAATGCTTTCCTCTCCGAATAGGGGCCATAAACATTTAATAAAGTGACTGGTTGATTTACTTCCAATCACATTCCTGAAATTATAATACCACCACAACATAAAAAGGGGTCAATGTCAAAAATATCCAGGTCCCAAGAGACAAGAAGGCCTCCCGAGGTGACAACATCACTGACCACAAAATTTAACCAAGTAGGACGTAGAGTAATCATTATAGCATGAGCCTTATGTTCCTCAACCATAGTTTATTGCAACAAAATTGTATTTGGCCTAGTCCTCCAAAGTAATATTTGAAGGGAGGCAGATTTTAGGGTCCCCCCCACCCCTCTAATGTTTAAGGAGAGTAAAATCATGTCTTCGCTCTTGCTAGGGATTCCAGGCCTCTAAGTGCCCCAAATTCATTTATTACCAGCATGTGTGAATCCTCAGATATAGGACCCAAAGCCTCCTTCTTCTTCCTCCCACTCCTAGTCTTTATAGGGGAGATTTCCAAACCAAATCCCTTAGACCACGTGAATTATTTTCTTGTGGCCCCCACTAAGGTTCCCGAAGACCTTGATCCCCGGTCAGGTTCTGCTCTGTGGTAAACCGATCTCCCCCTATAAATAGGTATATTAATAGGTGACTGCACCTTTTTGATGGAAGGAACAATGGATTCAAGTACAATCCCTAAATCAGTATCCTCCGACTCAGGTTCTCTACAGCTCGGTAGAAAGTTGTCCCCTCCAGCATTGGTTGATCTTAAGAGATCCATTCCTGGAGATACTGATACATCAAGAACACTCCTCTGAAGGTTGTCAGAAGAGTTTAATTCATCTGAGAGGTTGTTACAGACCAAACGAGTGGTAGGAAGTTCCCCCCATGAAAGTCCTTTCCCAACCAGACCATCAGTAGTTGAGACATCAAGGTTGATACCTAACAATTCCTTAGACACCACAAGAAAACAAGAGTTGATAGGAGGAGCCAAAGGACCCTTTCACAAACCAAAGAAACTAGACTCATCCAATACATTTCTTTCCCAAGAAGTTAAAGAATGAAAGAGCATAGGACAAACAGTTTTAATCTTACCCATTATAGACTATGTTGTCTCCGGCAAAGAAGAGTCCTCGAAGTCATAGCCACGAGGGCTAAACCTGCTCGACTCAACATCTGGCGAGTCAACATGGGTCGACCTATCCAACATTGTTCCTTTTGAGTCCTCCTCTTCCTGTAAACCCACACAATCCTGCCATAAATGACTCGTCTTCCAACACTGAGTGCATCTGAAGGGGATGCCTAAATAGTCCAGGGATTGGGAGAGATGATGTCCCCACAAAACTATCTCCAAAGTTTCCAATAAACCAGAGTGGATGTAAATTTCCACAAAGACTCTGCAGATCCTCTTATTAGTGACATTGAGTGCTCCAAGGTCGACACTAAAAAATTTCCCAAGGGTGTTCCCTATCGCTTCGAGCGCTTTGACGTGCCAGAAATTCAAAGGAAATCCCAACAACAACACCCAAAATTGTATGAACCTGAAATAGTCATGGGAAGGGTCAAAACTCACCCGCCACCTTTTGATCATCAGACTGTCATTGTCATAGGTCCAAAATTTGCCCAGAATCATATCGTTATCCTCTATCCGCTTAAAATGGAACCCAAACCACCCTTTCGTCATAAAAAAACACTTTCGACTTATAACCTAGTAGTGGACTCCAGTGAACACTAACCCAATCCTACAGTGGCATTTTACACCTATTCATGTAGGAGAATCTCTCTACCAGGGTAAAAAGCGCAAGACTAACTATGTCTTCCATCCCAACATCTTCTCCAAGCATCAACTTCCACTTTGTTCGATTTGGAACCCAGTGTTTAAACTACCGAGGCCCCAAGCCCTTCTTCACTCCTACAAGTCTACCTCTAGAAACCCCCCCAGGCACTCGTCCCAGTCCACCCAACTACACTCCTACGGCCTCCCGAGGATTCGTAGATCCCTTCACAACAGGAGGAAAACAAGAATAATGTTGGCTAACTTCCACGAGGGACGTAGTTAGTTGAGCCTTAACTGCTTCCCTAAGCTCATTAAAATTGCCATTAAACCCTGCCAAGTTTGCAGATGTGAAGAGACTTGCCTGCCTCCAGATGGCCTCATCAGCCTCTCCCATAAGGGCTTTGACTTCAGTGTCCATCGAGATCCCCTCCATTGGAGTGTGAGTCATACACCCTGGCCCGTCACAACAAGACACCCAACTGTCAACTGATCAAGTGTACTGACAACCTTAAAACTCCTTAACACTAACTAGAAAACGAGGAAGGCACGAACCACACTAACACAAGAATCTAGGAGATAATAAAGAAATCCATAAATCCAAATCTCGCTCCAAAATCGATAGGAAAAGATAGGGGAGAAAGGAAGAAGGTTCAAAATAGTGGGAGATGCCAAAACAGAAGAAATAAACCCTCCTAAAACTAAAAACCAGCTAGCCCCTCTGGAAACTAGAAAACAAAGAGACATGCGTCTCCAGTCAATACTAAAAGTTGCTACAGGTGGATAGCCCGAAAAGTATAAAAAACGCCAAGTATAACGTGGCTTGTGAACCCTCCTTCAGCCAAGTTAGGAACCGGTAAACTCCCCTTCTTACTCTAGCATGGTCTGCCATTGAAACTCCTCAAAGGTTTGAAAAAAAACTCCAATACCATTTCTCGCCTCGAGAGTTTATGTTAACATATCTACAGAGAAAAATAAAATCGCTATCAACTATTATTTTCTTGGTCTATAAGTCCTTCAATCTTAAGAATGAATTTACATTTTTCAGTAAAAGTATGCCCTTAATTTACTTCAACGTTTTGGCATGACTAATTGCAAGCCTGCATCCACTCCATTTTAATCAACCTTTCAACTTTCTACTAACTACTCTACTAGTTGTCAATTTTTATTTTATTTTATTTGTAAATATGATTGAAAGATAAATATTTCATTTTCCATGAGATGTTGAGCATTTCAACAATCCTATGTTTAATTATATATGTATGTGTAACAAAAAAAAATACAATTATAATTTAATGTGTATATAAATACTCTTTCTCTTTGTAATTCTCTATGTCTTTTTGTGTGTTGTGACTATAAATTTTTCTATTCATTGACAAAATTCATTGTGAATCTCAACACCATTCACACAACACATAATTACTATGTGCTTTTTTGAATAATCATGTGTTCCTCCCAACTCATCTTGAAAGAAAATATCCCCATCTTTTAAACTATGTCTTAAACATAATTTTTGAATAATTTTGAAAAAAATAATGCGAATGATTATTAGTGTATGAAATATCGTGAAAAATAATAATAATAATAATAATTAATTATTTTATTTTATTATATAATTTTAAATATAAATAAATAAATTCAAAATAAAATCTTTACACTTTGTTGTATTATAAAGTTTATAAAAAAATATGTTTATATTTGTAATATATATATTTTTTAATTGCTTATGCTAATAATTGATAATGTATGATATATTTTTCACGTGTCCTTGAATATATATTTTTTAATTGCTTATGCTAATAATTGATAATGTATGATATATTATGAAAAAAAAAATATTTTATTTTATCATATAATTAAATTGATAAA
>JZKD02S0951125.1:708194-718486 GCA_000966675.3 Picea glauca
GCTAAGCCTTCTCAGTTATCCCATTGTTCCAAACACTTGATTATTAGTGATTTCTTAAGTTACCAAGCATCCTTAGCCTACAACCCTAAGGAGTTTCTTGGAGTGATAACACATATCATGTCATTTATGGTGGTATGTAGAACATCACATAACTCCTCACGGTTTGAGAGTTATGGCCTTACTAATTTGGAGGACCCTCATATGTTGGTTTGAAGCCCAAAAAGGTCAAAGAAGTCAAAGTGCTTGCAAAGAAGAAATTATTTAAATAATAAAGTGAAATGACAAAGTAAAAAATGATTATTTAAATAATAAAGTGAAGTGACAAAGTCAAAGAAGATTATTTAAATAATAAAGTGAAGTGACAAAATCAAGGAGGATTATTTAAATAACAAAGTAAATGGAGAACTTTCTAATTATGGAAAGTGGTTAGAAGTGGGTTAGCCCTAAAATAAGGAAATTGGGTTAAGATGGTTAAAATGTAACCCCTTGAGGAAGTTACATGAAAGTATAAATAAGATGCAAGACTCTCTCATTTAAATCACACTTGAGCATATTGAATATCTACAGGTGACTAAGGTAACCAAAGGTTATCTAAGCCGAATTTCAGAGGGAAGGTGAAGTAAAGAAGGCTGAAATTCAAAGGATGATAAATTCTTTTGATGATGTTTTCTAAAGTATGTTATTTACAGGTCATCTCACCATTTTTGCAATAAAAAAATTTCTAGAATGATTTAGACTGTGAAATTGGGAGGCCATTGAGGAAACATATCCAAGTAGTTGTGGTACGAATTTCAGCTTGTGGGTCGTTGTATTTTTGGAGTTACATGTCGTGGGAAATAGGTTTTGTGGCTAGTCCTGAAACTAGTCTAAAACAGGTGTTTCGGGTAAAAATGTCATAACTTCTTCATAACAGATCCAAATTCAGTAAGACCAAATTTGTTGGTTAGAGTACAGTCTATAGTATTCTGTGTGAAATTTTCAGATCCATACAACAAACATTCTGTGTGGGGCACACTCTACAAGTTCGCTCTCTAGAATAAGTCAAAATTCAACAAGGTATGCCATTTTTGCTATAACTCATTTTCTAAGAGGTTCCAAGTAGTGACACCTGGAGGATTGCATGAAACAAATTGAAGAAAATTGTGTATTATTTTCAGATCCTTATTCATTACAGGTACATAGTTATGATTATTTCAAGTTAGGGATGTTGACTAATCCAAAACTAGTCATGTGAGACTAAAGTAAAGTTTGATGAAAATGCTAGTCTCTTGTTCTTAAAGTTAAGGAAGGTTTGCAGGTATGTGATCATATACACCAGGTCTATTACAGAGTTACAAATCATAATTGGATGACAAAATTGATGAGGAATTTTGGTTGAGGTTGAGGTACAGGTTGGTGCATGGTTGATGCATTTGTTTATGGTACAGGTTGATTACAGGTTGATGCATGGTTCAGGTTATTGGTACTGGTTGTTTGTTGTAGGTTTATTGATACAGGTTTACAGCAGTATATCTTATAGTGATAGTGTGACAGTGGTTCCATCATTCTACTTATATGTCAGGGCGGTTGGACGAGGAAAGGACATGTGGTTGTAGACACCTTCCGGTTGTAATCGAAGAACATAGGGGGTTGTAGCCTCCTTCTGGTTGTAGCCATAGAATTGGGGAGTTAGAGCTTCCCTCAGGTTGTAGCCTGAGAAACTAGGGGGTTGTAGTCTCCTTCCAGTTGCAGCTGGAAAACAAAGGAAGTTGGTGCTTCCAATGAATGTAATTCTTCAAGACATATAAGAAAAAAAATTATGTGGTTTTCTCCCGCCTTGGGTTTCCACGTAAAAACATTGGTGTACTGTGTATGTGTATGATTGCTCATTTGTTCATTGTTTATTTACTCTGCAAATATTGGATGATAATGCTACATTGATATAACACTTGCATTATATGGTTAAAAAGGGTTAGATTGCTCTGTTACTGATTCACCCCCCCTCTCAGTAATCCAACACAAATCCCATATTAAGAATACTCTTGGAGATGACATCTCCTCCAAAGGGGTTATATGTTGATGACCAAATTCTTTTATGGGTTCTTCAATGTCTTACTTCATTGTAAATCCATCCACCTCTATCATATGGTGGTGGTCTCGAGCCCCTTTTTGACTTGGTGGGTCTTTGATTTTTTTTTAGATTTCTCATTTATCTCATTGATTAGATTTTGCTTAGAGAAGGAAGTAGTAAAATGGTCATATTCAAATCGTGGCCAACATTTGAAGGCCACTTTTATGTAGTTTAATTTTAGGTTCTAGGATCTTCCTTTGAATTTGAACCTCAATATCATTTTCATCATGTTCGTAAAGTCCACTTCAATACATAGCCTAACATAGTTTGTCATTGTTTGGTTGCTAGTTTCTAGGTCTCAAAATCCAAATTTCCTTAAATTGTTTCCAATATTAATACCTAAAGACTCGGAGCTAAAAAATTGCAGAGGCAAATTGGATATCCTTACACATATCAAGATCGAATATAAACAATGCATGGAGGGGTCGAAGAAAATGAACCAAGGCTTCATGCATGGGCCTACGCGACCCATAAGATTGCAATCCATATCCTCATTAGAGTCAAATTCCATTGTGAGAAAAACAAGTGCACATGGATAAATGAATGCCTCCTTGGGAAGAAGTGGTTTCCAAATTTGAGAAATCCACATGTAGAGGTCTAGGAGTCAAGGACAAAATCTGTTGAAGTGAAAAATAAACCCATGATGTTTGATTGCAGATTCAGCCATTACTCCTCCAAGAAAAGGATCACAAAGCGCAGACAAGGCTCCTATTGAAGATCCCTCCACAAGCAGAGTCTTTGAATAGGAATATATCAACACTCTTGGGCCTGTCTATTATGATACTAAAGGTTTCATTGACAAGGAGACCTCACTTAAATGGCTCAGTGAATTATATCAGATGTTTAATAACCTAACATTCTCATGGCTTCCTGAAGATGATCCTAACCTCAACACATACAGGAACATCAAAAGGTCCAAATTATACAAAGTCGTAGCTCATGCAGTAGTATTCCCCTGCGTGGAATCCATTTCATGGACCGTAAAACATGCATACCTAGATACTAGATACATATTGAATGCTCAAGACCACCCAATCACCTCCTTCCAGGATTCATTGGTTACCTTCTGTTGTCATCTAGAGGAAGGAGAAAAGGAATTAGACAAGAATATGGTAAAGAGTTTCCCTCACGACCCTAGAGAACTACTAAAGAGTTGATATAAGTCGGGAAAGTTGTTCAAGACCATACCATCTAACAAATATCCCACAAATATGCTTAGGATACCATACCATATTGCAGTGACAATGATATGTAGGCTTTATAGGGATCCTGATGCACATAAATTCAAGATGTCATGGGTACCTCTCCTATACTACATCATGGTCACTAGTTCAACATTCAACTGGGTTGACATATTATCCTTTACCTTGGAGGAAGCACTTGCAACATCAAAGCACACATCTCCAAGGGAGTTTCCAAGATTCCACATGTCATCCTACCTCCTCGACATGATGTGTGTATGCCACGCTTATCCTCTGATGGGTTGGGCATGGAAACCCAACATCCCCCAATTCACATCTACTATAAAGTGTTATGGGAGCACAAATATCAATTTGAATATCAAAAGATATCTAACAATTTATTAATCCCCATGTACCACCTCATAGTTGGTTCACCAACACCCTGCATGACTTCTATGGGTAAAATTCCCCCTAAAATGGGTCTAAGGAATAGGTAGAGAGATAACGCCCTAAAATATTGACTTATCTGTAATCCACCCCCAAAAAATATAGACTAAGTGATAAGAGAGAGGGAAGAGAAGGTTAATAAGAGCACCTTGAATCCTTTCAGTTGATGTAGACTTCCCCCACTTGTTGTTGCCTCTTAGATCACAGATCTCCTCCCAAAGTTGACCTGCAATAGGCCAAGGACAAAACACAACAACATATACAATCTCTAGTAATCACTTAAAATCCTAAATATATATGTAAATGATGAAATAGATAAGAACATATACAAATAAAATTATGGGACAAAGATAATCTCTTTTATTCATAAACAAGATGAAAGGTTACAACCTTTGCTTGTTGACACCACTCCATGAACCAAGTCTGGGCTCCTCTGTCGTGAATCCAAGTTCACCAATCCCACATAAAATTCTCACAACCAACATGCCAACATGGGAAGAAGGAAGGGTTGCATAGGGATAATGGATGGAAGGGAAAGCTGAGGATAAAACTCAGAACAAGATGAAAAACTTGGGCAATGAAAGGGAAAGGATTTTGGCAGAGATTTCTTGTCTCCTTGTTCATATGTTCAAATGATCCCCTTAGACCCATTTTTATATGAAAAAAATATGGTTATTCATTTTGGGGAAGGGATATAGGGGGTAAAATGGTTAGGAAACCCTTCATACCTCGTAAACTCCACCGAAATACATGCAATTTTATATTTTTTACATTTTTCAGAGTAAACGTGAGCTGACTAGCATGCATCACATGTATGTACACAGGCGGATTAGCATGAAGAACACGCATGTACATAGGATGATAGTGCAGAAGGACGTGTACATTATCCAAAAAGTTGTTTTTCGAAGGAAACCTCAGCAGTATGATTAGAAAAGGATGCAAATGGATGGGCCAATGTCTTGGATGCATAGATGTAGCATTTTTGGACTATAACATATGCCCCCTAATGTGTGAGGTCAGAAGAGAAATTGATGGCCGAAATACATTATAACATCTTTATAAAGTGGGAAGGCACGGAGTCGAGTGATCCCAAGACAAGTATTTGTGAGCATGTCATCCACAAAATAATGATAATATCACCAAGGAAGGCATATCCATGCTTGGATAAACTAAGCATGGCTTCCAATCAAGTACACTATAGATCCATGACTACAAGACAAATATGAATGTCCATAAATATTGTAGTCGTGAATAATACACAGTGGAGCTACATCTCAAAATCATCTAAAGAGATACAAATACAATGTGATATGCATCTTCAGGAAGTATCAATGCATGTAGCTGGAGGTGGTAGCTTCATAACTTGAGAAATATATTCAAGGTCTTCAAAACTCAGGTAGGAGTGTAATAGGAGTGTAGGACTCACTACCCTGAGGTCTTCGACAAACCGTCATGGAAAGACTGGAAGAACTTGAACAAAAGGTACTGAACTTCATTGATTCCTAATATGAACTTGACTAGATTCTTGGGATGGTCGACTCATGAAGGTCAAGAGACTAACTAAAGAATGGCTGACTCAGGTTGGAAGACTTCCCTTGGACAAAAGCACGACAAAATGATGAGACTTGGAAAGCATATTATTGACATAAGTTTGTGACAAAGGAGGCTCCATATGTTTGGAAGAGTAACCAAATGGAGGAGGACACATCCTAAGGTCATACTAAATCCCAATGCTTGCATAACAAACGAAAGGATGTGCTTTTTCCAACGACGACTATCTTGCTGCCAATAAAAGAGAATGTATATCATGTCCCCTCTTTCTGGAATATTTGATTTTTTTTGTCTTATTCAAATATTTAACGATCTTGAAAAAGAATAAAAGAATGCTACATTACAAAGGAGGAACGAGTGTCACGAGCAAGCAAACTAGTTCCAAGCACATGGAACATATTGATGTTCAGTGCAAGGAGACATGTGCAAGATAAGGACACTCAGGAAAATCCCTCCATGGGTCAAGGTGTCAGATCACAAGGGGAAAAAATGCTACAAGGCTTGCACCTAATGAATGCTCTAAAAGGCTCAGTAATAGCAACATGAAGTCAGCATTAGGCCAAAGACATAAGGATGAGACATGCGATGTGATTACAGCATGAAACAATGAGAATCCTTCCATGTAAACTTTTACGAGCCTAGAGAAGGTAGCTCAGTGGTTTTTCACTTTTAGAGAGTCTAAAAAACACTAAAAGAAGACTCCATAGTGATATTTTTCATACGGTTAGTCTCCAAGGCCCAAAAAATAATAAAATCATACCAAGGAGAACTCTTCTGGTCACTAGGGCCAGAGTATTCCTTTTTCGTAATTAGTCCAATCGGTCCGGAAAAGGGTTAAAATTATACTGAAAGGACCTCTCTTCAAAACCATTTTAACGAGTGTGACAGAGACATGTGACAAAGACAAGATCACTTGGCTATCTTTTCAATTTTAAGGAGTCTGAAAAGAGCTTAACTATGGACTCGCCACCTTTTTCGTAATTTAGTGCCCCGAGCCCGAAAATGTATAAAACAAAACTTAGGAGAACTCTCCCAGTGAGACATGTCTCCCGAGGCATACCTTTTTCCTGGGTAATCTATTGGCCAAAAAAAGGGTTAAACTTATGCCGAATAGATATTCCTTCTGGACCAATTAACAAGTGTGAAAGGAACAAGGTCACTTGGTGATATTTTCTTATTTAGGGAGTCTGAAAAGGGATTAAATAAGACTCCAAGGGGTTTCCTTTTTCATATATAATCTCCAAGGCCCAAAAAAGAGATAAACCAAAACTAGGGAGAAAGGCCCTTTTTCACAAATTTAGTCCCTCGGGCCTGAAAAAGGGTTAAACTTACACCTGAGAATACTCTCCTAGCGAACTGTAGCTCCTAGGGTGTACCTTTTTCGTAAAATTATCCATCCGGACTGAAAAAGGGGTAAATTATCAATAGACAGATGTGTGTTTCAAATTTCAATTTGACGAGCGTGAAGGGCAACAAGATCGCTCGACAATGTTTTCAATTTTAGAGAGTCTGAAAAGGGATTAAAGAAGACTCGAGGGGGACTCATTTTCTTAATTAATCTCAATGAGGCCAAAAAGGATAAAGAAATTATCATTAGATTTCACTTTCAAACTTTAAGCGAGCCTGAAAGACAACAAACCATGCTCTTAGGGAGTCCCTCAGGTATAGGCCAGAAAAATGATGAAGAAGAAGGATGAGAATTCAACACAAAGTCATGGTGGGACTAAATAGGACTCATGTCCCTATGAAGTACTTCAACATGGGCACCAAATGGAAAACAAGGCTCTAACTCATCAGAAAGGCTCTACCACTTAAAGTATGACACACTTATCAGCAAGGAAGGTTAGTGTCGTAATTCAGTGGGGTCGATCATAAGGCCAAATGAACCAAGAAACGAATAATGCAAAAATGAAAGAAAGGAAAAATATAATCTATATTTCATTTTTGAGGTCAATACATGTCAGAACAGATCGATACAATGAACAATTTTCAAAGAAAAAATGTCTCCAAGATTCTGCATATAAAACCAGTAACACTCATCCAGAACTTAATAAATCCAATATAGATAGAAACTTAAGAAAATAAGAGGTGTTATTGAATACAAAACTTGAAAACAATAAACCTAGACTGTATAATATGGTACAAGGCACTACCCAACCTTACAGCTCATGCATAGTACTGGTTAAAGTAGAGCATGTTGCTAGGCTCTGACCAAGATTCTCTTCGGTAGTAAACCTGGAAAGTCTCCCAAAAGGGAAGAAAACACAAATCATGGTGTAATTCTTCCCATGGTATATAGTTTTTAGTCATGGATTCAAGGATAGAATCATCCGAAGGCAACTCAATATCCGAGAAATCACGCGAATGAGGAGGGTCGACAATCCTGAAGGGAGAAGCAAACTGACCATATTCCATATAATGATGGAGATTTTGGCTAGGACCGACAGAGTCTATCGACAAAGAATCAAAAGCACAAGGGATTGAGGATCTACAAACAACAATATCATACTTGAAAGGAAACTCAATATTACTCGAACTAAAAGGGGGAAGCAAGGGTTCCCATGCCCCCATTGGATAAACCATTGGATCAATTGCTGAGACCAAGTCTCCAGAAGGAAAACATGAATGAACAATTTATTGTTGAGAAGCAATTGAACATCGAGGATAAGACGCCACATAATTTACCTGTGATGGGGTAGAGCCTACACGAATACTAGGAATATATAAAGGGGTATCCTGAACTAACACCGAATTAGGATGGTGATTATCATATGCCAATTGGTCGATAGTGACAAGTCTTCCATTATGAGGGAAATGCATCACCCGGAAGAGCATAGACACCACAATGTTCATATCATATACATAATCACATCCGAGAAGCATATTGAAATCTAACGAGCCTTGCACCACTATAAAATTGACAAGGACATTCTTCCCTCCTAACGAGATAGGCAACTGAGGAAAAATCACCAAATATTCACTCAGACATCTATCAAAATCCAACAGCTCATACGATGTAGTCACAAGCTCAAGAGAACCCAAATCTTGCCAAGCTGAGGAGGATAAAATACTTGTGCAGGCTCCTTCATCTACAATACATCGGTAAATGTTTTTTTAATTAACTTCAACCATTATTTGAAAGGGTGCAGAAGAAGGAAGACGAGGCTCAACAAGTCCATTCCAATAAAAGGAAACCATCCTAGGACTTGGAGGGGGTATGATCGAAGTGAGTGGAATGCCACCTTGTTCTGAAAGTACTGAATTGGAAATGCTAAAAACATAGTTGGTAGACACGTCACTCCCCATTAGAAGAGTGGGATCAGCCAAATATTGCATCGGTGTGACCACTTTGTTAGACTCAGCACTCTCCAAGAGAAGAGTGGGATCAACCAAATATTGAATCGGCGTGACCACTTTGGTAGACTCAACACTCTCTAAGAGAAGGGATGGATCAATAGAAGATTTCATTAGCATGGCCACTTCCTCAACCACTGGTTGAATAGGCTACGAGACAACATGGTTTGAATTTGCATCACCCCCCAAAATAGGAGTGGGATCAACCGAAGATTGCATCGACACGACCACTTCATCAACCAAAGGATGAATAGATTGCAGGGAAATCGAAGAAGACTCGGAATCAGAAGATATTGCAGACATGGACCAAAATATGCATGCATTTGGAATTCCAAGGAACAAATGCGTAAGGTGATCTCCCTTGAAAATCTTACAAGGTAACTTAGGCTTACATCCTATCCATCTAAGTTTCTCAACAAAATCAATTCCCCGACATGACTAGCAGTGGTTGGTTTCTTGTCCTCAACATGACTCGCAGAATTTGTTGACAACTCTCTAACATGACTAGTGCCATAGGTTGGTTGTTGAATTCCAGTATGGCTCGCAGGGACTAGGTTTGTTCCCCCGGCATGACTTGTAGTGTTTGGTTGAACATATCGAACATGATTTGTAGAGGTTGGTGATTGGTCGATAACATGACTAGCAGATACTACAGACCTATCGTCGTATGACTAGCAGTGATTGGATTTTTTCCCCCAGCATGATTTGCAGAGGCTGGGTGATGGTATTCAACATGACTTCCATAGGTTGAGGACCTATCTCCAATATGACTCCAAGAGGTTGGTGATTTCTTCTTCTTATTCTTCCTCATTCTATTTTGTTTATACTTTTGGTTATTAGTAGCTAGACTTTCACCAGAGAAGGTGGAAGGAGGAGGAGAATACTTTGTTGATGAAGGAACATCAACATGATGCCTGTGACATAAGTTTCTTAATTGAGAAGCATCAAGAGAATTCGGGGCATTTGGAATGGTACCCAACCAAACTGGTAGTCTTACATTTAACCCAGGAATGTTCAAAGTGGCCATCAAAGGGACACCAATGCTTCCAAAGAAAGGAAAAGCACAAGAATTCCCTTGTGAAGGAGTTCCTTGGTTGGCATTGTTATCACTCCAAGAAACCCTCCGTGGTTGCAGACCAGAGGTGCTTGGTAACTTAAGAAATAAATGTTTTTAGTATTTTTCAGAGATGGATCAATGGGATAACTCAATTCAACTTATAGCATTTAGACATCAAAGTGATAAACAAATAAGCAGTGCTCTCCAAGATTGGTTTAACAGTAAGGTAGCTTTAAGTGGGTGGAGAAATGATTGCTTACAAACCAGTGCAAAGCAGGGCTCAATAAACAATTAAAGAAACTGATAATAAAGCTATGRRCCRAACAATAGGATGAMARCTATTGAAGGTCARAMAACAACATATCAGTGAAGGAAAAGTATGAAAGACTGCCACCAAAATGGAGAGGAACCTGCGATCTATATTAGCAAATAAGAAGTCTAAGTACAAGGAGCATTGTTGTATCCAGAATCGAACCTTTGATTCATCCTTTGTTCTGATATTTATAAGTTTACAAAATAACTCCTGATCCTAAAAACGTGGATCAGGTCTTACTAAAAATAGAAGGTAGAACTGTATGCAAGATACAAGGGA
>JZKD02S0951125.1:733934-761277 GCA_000966675.3 Picea glauca
TATTAAAATATATTAATATAAGTTTCCTAAACTAAACATTATAATTTCTAAAAAATTTGAAAGTCAAACTTAAACTAATAGGCAGTCAACGATGAACTCATCGCTATAGTCCCAGGCCTTTGACAGGGACTAATAAGCTCTGAGAAACTTCACCATATCCATAACTTTGGACTGATTCACATCCCAATACAAAGGCAGCAGAGAGATCGTTGGATCTGAGGACAACTCAATCAACAATACGCTATAAGGAAGTCACCAACAATATCAACAATGACAGCTGGGTTGCGTGGATCATCTTCAGGAATGTTCCTCTCAACCTTCCCAACAAGATCTGCACTTATATCTGATGCTTTGGTGTAAATACCACCGCCTAATCTGCCAAACAGAGCAATGGAATAACCTCCATGACCATAACCAGTAGCAGTCAATCTACAACTGACAAAATGCTTACTGCAATTGCAAATATGGGAATAATAACAGATTTGTAACCCAAAGCCAATCCCAAATATAACATCAGTTGTTGTTCCCATCAACAACAATTCCCATAGTCACCAATACGACGGAGATAATAACTTGCCTTTTCAATGTAGGCGCAATTTCCTTCACAGCCAGGCGGTAAGGTCGTGAGAGTTTCCAAGATATGGATGCAAAAATCGGAGCTACACAGGAAGACTCAGCATAGGATCCAAATTTCGCCTCCCCGCAAGAATCGTGTGGGCAGTATATCTGATGCCTCCTCTGTTCGATCATCGATTGGATATATTGCATCATGCATGCCTGGAAAAACCGGTGTAAACAGAGAGTGCCCTCGAACATATCGGTTGAATCCTCAGAGAAAATCCCGCAGAGTTTCACAGGTACTGACTGTGAAACTGTGGAGAAATCAATGATATTCTTCCTGGTTTCTCTTTCTTTGGCTGAAAACCCATGGCCATGTACATTCTAGTCAGAGTAGAGTTTCAGAATGATAAATCTATGGCCAGGCATATTGAAATACTCCTCCCTTTCCTCAAAAGTCGAAGAGGATGAACAAGCAGAAGATGAGGCTGTGCGCTGAGGCAGCCCAAGCCCATCAGATGGAATTTCATTTAGAATCTCATAAACCTACAAAGCATAAGCAAAAGTAGAAAGCTCAAATACTTCAACATAATGATGATGGAGTGCAAATTGATCGTTAGATGCCCCCACGGCCTCTTGCGACTGTTGTTCAAATTCGTTATCAGACTGAGCAAAATCGGACTGAAAAAAGATTTTGCGCAGAACAACCTGTTACAGAAGGGGAATTCTGCCATATTCACGTCCTCCACATCCAAGGCTCCAACATTTTCCTTGACTAGAAGTCCAGAGCAGTCGGGAAACGGGTAGTATACTTTCAGGGACAGCCAACCACTGCTCAAATATCTCCGCAGGCAGAAAATATTTGCACTCATCCAGCGTCAATGCCTCATCGCACAACCATGACTGTGCGTCATCATGACCAATACAGTCGCCATCATTAGCTAGCACACCCAACCCGCGTTAACAATGCTTCTGCCTGATCGCGTCTACACTATTCTTTGTTCCAGCGCTCGATCGATGCCTTCTGAGCTGAAATCAATACTGTTGGACAGAAAAAAAATTAGCCATTCCTTTGTATCCCATCTTAGTTAGGATATTTTTACTAATTCCTAACTTATGCTTCTGGAAAGATCCAAAAGAAGCATTATCATCATCAAGGGATGAACATGAAATTGAAGAATTACCGACACTATTTACCTCAGTTATTGATTCTGGATTGGGTGTGGAAGATGGCTTCACCAAGCCTTCATCATTCTGCAACTTTGCCAAAAACTCCTCCTTGACTTGTAACTAGAGTTGCAATATCTGCTTCTCTTCTTCTGCAACTTGTAGAAGCCTTGTGAGCTCTGCATTCTCTGCTTGAATGCATTGGTTGATTTCTTCCAACTCTTTTAGTCACACTTGCTTCATTCCTTTGCCCATGGTGATATTCACAATCTGCAAAATTGGTCAAACCTGCTCTGATACCACTTGATCTGAAAATTTGGTGAGAATATTCTTACATCCAAATTTTCAAAATGAGATCTTTTACTGACGAAATTGCATGTGAATAAATAAAAACTCTACTTATCCAAACTGTCATGTGAAATTGTCAAACTGTTGTGTATGTTTATAAATAAAAACTCTACTTATCCAAGAAAGAATGCATCCATACACACATACAACATAGACAACAATGTGATAATGGAGTTCACTAGACCCCTTGACTACGTCTCCGGATTCATGAATCCCATGAACCTACTTTATTGATTCTTCTTCAAAAGGGCTACATAAACAAGCCTACAAATTGTTTCTCCTTTACAAAGACAACCTCTGAATCAATAAGCTCTCAATAATCTTTCCACAAGCTCTTTCCTTTCTCTCCTTCCCCTTCTTGACCTCCAAGAAGGGTTTATATAACATCTCCATCTCAACCACATCTAGATTTTCATGGAGATAATATCTCTCAAGATCCTCTAAATTAGGATATTGGCATATCTCAAGGGATTGGTTTGAGAATATCTCTCAACCATCCATGAAGATCTCAACTCTCCTTAGGACTCTCCTTGAGATTAGGGATTGAAAGCGAACATGGCTTTGCACCAAATTATCCCTTTTAAATAATGAAAAATACATAATTATGAGAACCCTATCTCATGTATTAAACATTTTCCAAATGTCATTTTCCCCCTAAATATCAACAAGACATATCTCTAGCATGTGAAGTCCAATTGACTTCATTCGAATTTCATCGGAAAGCTCAGTGTGAGCTCTTTGTTGACTAGACAATGTTGGTAGTATTTGAAGCCAATTGAAAATGTATCGACTGTGAAGATCCTCCTAGATCAATGATAGAAAGAGGTAGCAGAAGAAGAAACAATAGCCAAAGCATACGTTAAACAACAAAGGAAGAAAGAGAAGCAAAGGAGTAAGACGAAATAAATACCAACCTAGATCCCATGGACATGGATATTCTTGGATCATCAACTAGCATCCTTCTCACAGGGGTAAATTTCCCATTGGAAGAGTTGGGATTAGGAGCATATACACCGTCGAAGGCTCGGAAGGTGGAAAATTTAAACACTTTCAGATTTGACAAATACTCTAGTAAGATAATCTTGTTGAAAATGAGAAAGCTACCAATGTTTGGAAAGACTCCTTTGTCAGTCACAACCAAAGCTGAGGTAATAAAGGAATTAAATATGATCCTCTTTCAATTGCCTCAGGAATTGTTACTTTCATGCTAGCGTTAGAGAAAAATATAAAATATTTGGTGTGTGAAATTGAGGAAAAGAATGAAAGGATAAGGGAATTAGAAAAGGAAGTCTGACACAGTGAAAATGATCAGGACAACCTCAAAGAATTCAAGTTCTATGCAGAATGAGTTAGGAAAGAAATCCATAATATAGAAATAGATATGTACACATGCCTACAGGTCTTCTAACACAGGGAAACCCAGATCAAAGTTCAACTCAACAAAGTTCAGGACAAGAACATGGAGTTCGCTACATTCAGGGAGAAGTTAAATGAGATGAAACGATGGATAATAGAAAACCCATATGCCTCACCAGAGCTGCCCCAAATGACAAAGTGGGAAAGTCACCTCAACTATACCGCATTAGGAAACTACCAACAAGTCGAAGAGAGACTTGAGAAGGAGCTAAAAAAATCCCTCTCTGTATGTACCCAACTCCACAAGGAAACATTCATTCTAACTCACAAAGGTTGTCTGCCCAAATTGAAAAACTTGGGCAATCAAAGTCAAATGAATAGGTGTTCTTAGAGCTAGAGAAAAAAATGAAGGAGAGTCTAGTGAAGGTCATAACTGCATCCAAAGTAATGGTCGATCTCATGACTGATCATATTGTAAAAGAAACGAAATCCCAGAACATGATTCAGGCTTTCATGGAAAACATGTTACCTAGCTAGGGATATGAAGACCCTATCACGGAGCTTAGTAGCACATGAAGTCGCCTTGGAGTCCTTACTCTACCGCAAGATCATCTTGATCTCCGAACAACATGAAGTATGGTCAGCTTACATAAAAGACAAAAACAAATAAAGACCATATTTGAAAATTCCATCTATAATAACAATCAAATAATTTAATTAAAACTAAAATAGATATGCATTGTAGTGCATGATAGAATTGGTGCATGATGCATAGCATAAAAATAGAATGCATGTGCATAATATAGGCAAGAAAGATCAAATGCTTGGTGCATATTGATGTACATTTATGCATGTATACATGCCTGAACATGTTGGTGGCATGATTATAGACTAAGAGTAGTCTGTTGATATGTGTGTGTGTGTGTGTAATAATGATGCTATGGTATTTGAATAAAAATAATGATGGATTGTATATCCGGGAAACCTGATTACAGCCTCATGATATTGTTTCTTATGGTATCCATCCATAATGAAGACAAAATGAGGATGGTGGGAATGTTGATCAAGAGATTGGGAAAATGAGTCTGTGAGCTTCTATAAAGTACTAGTTGATCAGGTAGCATCAAGTAAATTGATGACAGTCGTACAGGTATGCATTTGGGGTTGTTATGACGTATAATTGTTGAAGGGAATTGAGGTAAGAATTCCCTTAGTTTAATCTCAATTTTTGAATTGATGTAAATGCAGGAGGCCTTGAGTATGAAAATAATATTTGTTTCTTGAATGCATTTATGGAAAGCCAATTGCATATTGTGTTATGTTGGTTATGAGGTCATAATCGATTTATGTCAGGAGACATTACTCTTGTTAAAGGAATTAATACCAGTAACGCTAGTCATGTGTGAGGCCATTATGGGAATAGATATGGAAAGGATATAGTGCCATCCAAGTGGATAATGGTTTTCCCCTACGTAACTGGGGTTTGGACTACAACCTGTTTTCCTACACTAAATAACATTAAGGGATGATGTTCCTAGTGTTGTGTATGGGTTGAAGAGGAAGGTATCCAAAGGATCATATGGGCTGTGGGGAATAGTTTGAATGGGCTATTGAGGCATGGTCCATGTACCTTCCAACTCACATGGTGAATACATGACATGAACATATGGTATTCTAGAGTCAATGCAAGGATGCATTGTGTAGATGGGGCCATAATTATTGGCATAGTGGTTTTACTTATTGGTAAAGATTGATCGCATTGTGAAAAGCTTGGTGTGTTGATATTGTGTATATATTGAATGATAGTTCCATTATAGATAATCCGATTAATGGATTAATTTTCTTTTTAATATGAATAATAGTTGGAAGTGATGGAATTCTTAGATTACTATAATTCTGAAAATTACTTCATGGACTGAATGCAAATATTGTGCATGAGATATTAACAACATGTTTGGTTGCAAGAAAATTGAGAAAAATGCAGGAAGAATAGTCTTGGATACGGAGATAATGTGATCCCACAAGGAAGACTAGTATATATTGGTGCAAGAGCCAAACGTAATGAGAATAAATCTCATGCATGGGAATTTTTGTTTTTCCTGTATAACCAAATTTGAAAATTTTATAATTGGAAATTGTTATGATATGCTAACAATTTGTTTGGTTGCAAGAAAATTGAGAAAATTGCAGGAAGAATAGTTTTGGATATGGCAATAACATAAGCCCGTAAGGAATACTAGTATATACTGCTACAATGATCTCGACGCCCTCAACCCGTAGGTCAAAAGTTCTACGTCAACACATGATCTTTCCTTTACCACGGCCCAAAGAACTCTAAACGGTTCTTCTATTTCCCTATCAAGAAATCTACACCCACAACAACTCTCACGGGATCCCCTCTTTACACTTGGGAGATCAGACTTCGCGACTTCGCGAAACCAGAGGTTGGGCGTTGGTCTCTTGAATCCCTGAAACCCGACAACAGTCAACACTGACCTTTTCCTTTTCCTTTCGGGATTTCCTCTATCGCAATTTTGGCAATCGCGATGTCGAGTAACTTGTCTCTCCGACTCTCGAATCCCAATTTTCCGAAACTCCGATACATGCGTGAGTTTGACTTTTCAACGCTACCTCAACCCTGTCGGGACTTCGGACTTCACGGTATCACGAATCCTGATGTAATTAGTTCGGGACTTCACTCCATGAAACTCCAAAATGGTGTGCCACCTGTCTACTCGCTGACTCCTCCGTGGCCCACACAAATCCACTTATCTTTCGGGATATCGCGTTTCTTGATTTCGCGATTCCCGTTGCAATGTTTACGGGACTTCCATCCACGAAACCCCGATATGGCCAACCACATGTAAATCCAACGGCTCTTGTGGCTTGGATCTATGGTCCTGCCCCTCCTGAGCTTAGAACCTTTAGGGAATACTTGTTGTATCTCACCCTGCTCCTCTGTGAGATATGACGGCTCACGGGACTTCACGAATTATCCTCAGAGAATTTCGACCGTCCGTCTCTTTCCTCTATGAATCTCTGCACAACTAACCAAAGTGATTCTCTCCATGGAACTCGTCCACCTACGGCGCAAACTTACGATGCCTTCTTAGTTCTTCCAGGTACAACTTCTATGCAACCCTTTCAGTGGTTATAAGGCTTTATCCATCCTGAGCTTCCTTATAACTCCGAGTCTTAGAGAAGACTCTTGCGTTCACTCCTTGTGGTAACCTTCAGACACTTCCAAGTGATGAATTTCCTTCGACCCTATGCACACCTGCAACAGCAGTCCCTCAACGCTTCACTCAGGTTCGCAACCCTGAGGCTTCACTCGGCCTGCGCACTCCTTGCACGACTCCTATGCTCAACTGCCCTTCTGCATGAATGAACAAGAACAAAAGCTACCCTATCTGAACCCTTTGTCAACGCACTCCTTGCGGACAATTCGACTACACTCCTTCCATAAACCCTTGTTCAGGTAGAGAAACAATTGAAACTCATTCCTACTTCCTTTTAGACTTCAAACTCAAAACATGAAATCATATACACAACATATAAAGCAAATGTATAACAGGAAGCAAACATTTATGAGCATATCATTCAACATGAATACACAGAGAACAAACACGAAACCATGAAATTGAATCAACCTCTTTGTATTAATCCAAATATCTGTACATGGGTGTTCTTACACATCTCTCTGCTTCTCTCCTATGCTCTCCTCATGCTTCAATAATGTTACAATACACAAGGAGGGTGTCTATATCCCGTTTCCCTCTTGCGCTCTAAAATTGTCTAATCTACACATTCAATTCTACCTACTTGCATTAACTACTTTAAATACCTTCTACCTACTAAGGATGAGAGAAAATCGTTCAAGGTCCATTTACATTATACAAGTGCACTCCTTCTTAATGGCTTCATTTAATATTGCACATCAATTTCAAGGTGATTTCAAAATTCGTGCTGGCGCTTGTCTAGCTGTCTTTTGCTCCCGCGTTGCCTCGCTTGATGTTGACGATGCTCCTGCATCATACTCCCTGGCTTGAAAATTTTCATGGGCTCCTATCCATGAGCTCGTGCATGGTCTGTCCATGCTTCTGGATCTCTGCTTTGTTCTCCCAGCTGGCATCTTCAACTAGATGGCCCTTCCATTTGACCAAATATTCAAAGTATTTCTTTCGCCTGGACCTCTTACTCACTCTCTTGTCCAGTATGCATTCCATCTATGGTTTCTCTGCAACTAGTATACTTTGTCCATTGGATCACTGGCTGCTCATTTCCAGTCCCTGCTTCCTCATCTTTATATGGGTACAAATCTAAGATATTGAATATCGGATAAATTCTGATCCCATCGAGTAATTCAATCTCATAAGCATTCGCCCCAAATTTCTTCAAGACCCTACATGGCCCGATTTTCTTCATCTTCAGCTTATTATATGTTCCCCTCGGGAACCTCTCTTTCCTCAAATGTGCCAGAATCAAGTCACCAACCTCAAACTGAAGTTGTCTCCTGTGTTGATCTGCTCTACGTCTATACTTTTGTTCACCACTTTTGTTTGTCCATCCGTATGAGGATGATAAGCCGAACTATACGACAAGTTAGTTCCCAAATTCTTCCATAAGGTCCTCCAAAAGTGCCCTATGAACTTTGTATCTTTATCTGAAACTATACTCCTTTGTAAGCCATGAAGTCGAATGACTTCTATGAAAAACATATTCGCAATGTGAGTTGTGTCACTGGTTTTCTTACATGGAATGAAGTGTTCCATATTGGAAAACCTATCCACCACCACAAAGATTGAGTCAAAACCTCTTTGTGTTCTTGGCAACCCTAATATAAAATCCATGTTAATTCCATCCCACGGCCTCTCTAGTATGGGAAACGGTTGATAAAACCCCGCATTTTGTCTCCTTCCCTTCGAATGCTAGCAAATCCTGCATCTGTCCACGAATTTCTTGACATCTGCTCGCATTCCCAGCCAAAAATATGACTCATTCAGTTTTGCGAACGTCTTGTCGTGACCAAAGTGCCCTGCCAATCCTCCACTGTGTTTCTCCTTCAGCAAGTTCTCCCTCATGGAGCATTTCGGAATACACAGTTGATTACCCTTGAACAGTAATCCTTCCTGGATCATGTATTCTACCCATTGGTTTCTATCTCTGAGAATTGGATTCTCGGCTACTTCATACGCCTCCTTAAAATCTGGATCATCAATGTACATGTTCCTGAGATCATCAAAACCCAACGTTTTGACTCTGAACTTCTGCAATAGAAAACACTTCCTGCTCAAAGCATCAACAACTTTGTTAGCAGTACCAGAAATATGTTTAATCACAAAAGTGAAATTTTGCATGTACTCAACCCATTTGACATGTTTCTGATTCAACTTCTCTTGTTGAGTCACAAACTGCAATGCATGATTGTCACTATATAAGACAAACTCTTTCGAGATCAAGTAATGCCTCCATTTCTTCAATGCATGTATGATAGCATAGAACTCCTTATCATATGTGGAGTACTTCACTTTCGCTTCATTCAGCTTCTCGTTGAAATATGCTATTGGCCTGTCTTCTTGACTCAAGACTGCCCCGATTGCAAATCCACTTGCATCGCATTTCACTTGAAATGTCTTTCGGAAATCCAGCAACACCATAACTGGTTGTTCCATGATATTCCTTTTCAACAGATTAAAAAATTTCTCATCTTCTTCTGTCCAGTGAAAATATTTGTGTCTTTTCTTCACTGTGTCCATCATCGTTGCGCTAATTCCACTGAAATTCCTGATGAATTTTCGGTAGAAACTAGCCAATCCGTGAAAACTTCTCACCTCAAAGATATTCTTTGGTGATGGCCAAGTCTTGATTACCTCCACCTTATCTGGATCCATCCTCAACTCATCTATCGAAATAACAAATCCCAAGTAAATGAGCTCCATCTTCAAGAATGAGGACTTCTTCATATTTATCAACAGCTTCTCCTGTTGTAATCTCTGCATCACTTTAGCCAAATGCTTCAGATGCTCTGCCACTGTTTTACTATAAACCAGTATGTCATCCAGATATATGATAACAAATTTTTCGATGAACTCCCTCAGGACTTCGTTCATCAACCTCATGAAGGTACTCGATGCATTTGTTAAGCCAAACGACATAACAAGCCATTCATACAACCTTTCGTTGGTTTTGAATGTTGTCTTCCATTCATCACCTTCTCGCATGCGGATCTGATGATAACTGCTTTTCAAATCAATCTTTGAAAAATACTTTGCTCCACTTAAGCAATCCATCAGATCATCCATCCTTGGTAATAGAAATCTGTATCTAATGGTTATCTTATTAATCTCCCTCAATTCAATACACATCCTCCATCCTTCATCTTTCTTCGGACTGAGTACTGTTGGAACAACACATGGATTCAATCTTTCCTTGACCAAACCTTTGTCCAACAACTCCTGGACTTGCCTTTTAACTTCTTCATTTTCTTGCAGCTTTAATCTGTACGCGGCTTTGTTTGGAAAACTGGCTCCTAGTATGAGATCAATATGATGACTCACACTTCTAATCAGTGGCAACGAACGAGGTAATTCATCCACTACTATATCAGCAAACTCTTCCAGCAGTTCCTGAATCTCCTCTGGTAAATCATCCACCCTTGTGCTAGTCAAAACAATTCTTGGTTTCCTGACCACAATGAGTTGTGGATCCTCCTTCTTCTTAACCTATGTAAGAAGTTCCTTCCCACTCATGAGAAGTATTGTGTTGCTTACTTTCGGCTTCACCTTCTTATCCTTGATTGGAAGCAACATGTGAGTCCTCCCATTCTTCTCCAGGGTGTATGTGTTCATTCTCCCATCATGAATCACATTTCTGTCATATTGTCATGGTCTACCCAGCAATAGATGACAAACATCCATAGGAATGACATCACACAAGATCTTATCATTATATCCTCCTATCTTAAATTCAACTAAACATTGTTTAGTGACAGTTACCTGGTGTCCTTTTTGTAGCCACGAAACTCTGTATGGGCTTGGATGATCAATCGTCTCCAGCTCTAGCTTCTCTACCATCTCTGTTGAAATGAGATTATCCATGCTACCACTGTCTACAATGACCTTGCATACCCTTTCCTTGGTCTTGCAAGCAGTCCTGAAAAGTCTGGTCCTTTGGACTGAACTCTCCACCTCCTTCTCTGGTGTCAAAAGGACTTTTCGCATCATCAGTGATCTTCCGCCTTCAACATCTTCTGCTTCAACATCCCGCCTCTGTGCTTCAGCGATGTGAGATCCTCCACTCTCCTTCTTCTTGTTTGGACACTCATAAGACTTGTGCCCATTCTTTCCACACGTGAAGCATGTTATTACTCCACCTCTTCCTCTTCCTCTACCTCTAGTACGAGGAAAAGTGTTATTGTCAACATAATCTCCTCTCTGCTCAGTATGTTGTCCTCATTGTTCATCATATTGCCCTCGCTATGAGGTTCCACCTCTCTTAGTTCGAGTCTGAGGTTTCTTCCAGTCCTCCTTGGGCTTCTGATATTTATTCTGGGCAACTGATTTGCCTCTGGGATTACTTCTGCCTCAACCTCTTTGACTCTGCTTTCGGCTCAGCTTCTCTTCAGCTTTTAGAGCCATCTGATAAGCATATTCCACCGTTTGGATGGTTACCATGCTCATCTCATCCTGGATATCATATCTCAGGCCATTCATGTATCTGGAAACTTTTTCATCATCGCTCTCCCGATGACCTGCCCTGATGTTCAGATTATAGAATTCCTCAGTGTATTCTTTCATTGTCATCAGTTTCTGTCTCAGGTTCTGCATCCTCCTGAACAGAGTAATTTGATAATCCCTGGGGATGAATTTTTCCTTCATCTTCACGATCATTCTATCCCATCTTTTGATCTTCTGCTTGCCCTTGCAACTTCTGTCAGCTTGTAGTTCATCCCACCACAATGCTGCATTTCCTTTCAATCTAGTGACAGCATGCTTGACTTTCTTGTCCTCCTCGACATCTTCATAGTCAAAGTATGTGTCTAGAGCTCTAATCCAGTCTAGAAGCTCCTCTGCATCCAAGTTTCCTTCATAAAATGGAATGTCCATCTTCGTTCTTTCACCCATCCTTGCAATAGCTCTGATCAAATGTTCGTTTGATGCATCTTAAACTACAACTTCTTCTTCATGTTCAGCCTCAATTTCACTCTCGGAATCACTGAGATCCCCATCACTGACTGTGCATCTTTGCGTTATTTCCATGTCTTCAAGTATAGCTCGTAGATCATACATCTCTCTCTCCATGGTTGAATCTGTCATATGCCTACCTCTTCTTCTCAGAATTTCCTTATCCTCTGGTGGATCGGGTGTTTGCCTGTCCCTTCTCCTTGGCGGCATGGTGAATTCTCTTTTCTCTCTACTACAAAAAGCAAAGAACATTTCTACGCTCTGATACCAAACTTTATGTCGACACCCTCAACCCACAGGTCGAAAGGTCTACGTCAACACAGGATCTTTCCCTTATCACATCCCGAAGAACTCTAAATGGTTCTTTTATTTCCCTATCGGGAAATCTGCACCCACGACAACTCTCACGGGATCCCCTCTTTACACTTGGGAGATCGGACTTCGCGACTTCATGAATTCATAGGTCGGGCGTTGGTTTCTTGAATCCTCAAAACCTGACAACAGTCAACGCTGACCTTTTCCTTTTCCTTTCAAGATTTCCTCTATCATGATTTTGGCGATCGCGATGTCGAGTAACTTGTCTCTCCGACTCCTGAATCCTGATTTGCCGAAATTCTGATACATGCGCGAGTTTGACTTTTCAATGCTACCTCAACCCTGTCGAGACTTCGGACTTCGCGGTATCGTGAATCCTGATGTAATGAGTTCAGTACTTCACTCCACAAAAATCCGAAATGGTGTGCCACCTGTCCGCTCGCTAACTCCTCCGTGGCCCACACAAATCCACTTAGCTTTCAGGATATCATGTTTCGTGATTTTGCGATTCTCGTTGCAATGTTTATGGGACTTCCACCCACGAAACCTCGATATGGCCAACCATGTGTAAATCCAACGGCTCCTATGACTTGGATCTATGGTCCTTCCCCTCCTGAGCTTAGAACCTTTAGGGAATACTTGTCGTATCTCACCCTGCTCCTCTGTGAGATCTGATGGCTCACGGGACTTCGCTAATTCTCCTCAGAGAATTCCGACCGTCTGTCTCTTTCCTATGTGAATCTCTGCACAACTAACCAAAGTTCTTCTCTCCATGGAACTCATCCACCTGCGGCGCAAACTTACGATGCCTTCTTAGTTCTTCCAGGTACAACTTCTGTGCAACCCTTTCATTGGTTATAAGGCTTTATCCATCCTGAGCTTCCTTATAACTCCAAGTCTTAGAGAAGACTCTTGCACGCACTCCTTGCAGCAACCTTCAGACACTTCCAAGTGTTGAATTTCCTTCGACCATGCGCACACCTGCAACAGTAGTCCCTCAACTCTTCACTCAGGTTCGCAACCCTGAGGCTTCGCTCGGCCTGCGCACTCCTTGCACAGCTCCTGTGCTCAACTACCCTTCTGCGTGAAAGAACGAGAACAAAAGCTACCCTATATGAACCCTTTGTCAACGCACTCCTTGCGGACAATTTGACTACACTCCTTGCAGGAACCCTTGTTTAGGTAGAGAAACAATTGAAACCCATTCCTACTTCCTTTTAGACTTCAAACTCAAAACATGAAATCATATACACAGCATATAAAGCAAATGTATAACAGGAAGCAAACATTTATGAGCATATCATTCAACATGAATACACAGAGAACAAACATGAAACCATGAAATTGAATCAACCTCTTTGTATTAATCCAAATATTTGTACATGGGTGTTCTTACACATCTCTCTTCTTCTCTCCTATGCTCTCCTCATGTTTCAATAATGTTACAATACACAAGGAGGGTGTCTATATCATGTTTCCCTCTTGCGCTCTAAAATTGTCTAGTCTACACATTCAATTCTACCTACTTGCATTAACTACTTTAAATGCCTTCTACCTACTAAGGACGAGAGCAAATCGCTGAAGGCCCATTTACATTATACAAGTGCGCTCCTTCTTAATGGCTTCATTTAAGATTGCGCATCAATTTCAAGGTGATTTCAAAATTAGTGTTGGCGCTTGTCCAACTGTCTTTTTCTCCCGCGCTGGCTCGCTTGATGTTGATGATGCTCCTGCATCATACAAGAACCAAACAATTATGAGCAGAAAACTAATGTTTGGGAATTTTGTTTTCCTGGGTAAAACAGATTGGAAATTTTATAATTAAAAATTGTACGATGATGTCTCATATTAACTATATGCATGTGATGCAGATGGAATGATTGACATCGGTTGTGGGTTGCTAGTGGAAATCTAGCAGCAAGTTGGCATTTTTCTGCAAGAGAACACCTTGGCAAATGATGGATCGCCTAAGGAATTGTGTATTAGTGAAAGGGATGCATGAGCCTAGAGGGTATGTATAGTATGAAGAACCAGGTTGTCGGTTCTGAAGAGTGCACTCTTATGTGAGTTGCACTGCAGCAACAAGGTTGTTGTTGGTTATTTTACTGATATTTTTCCTAGTAGTGAGTCTCTTGAATTTTTAGTAGTGAGACTCATAGTTACATGTGTCAGAGAGACTCTGATAAACTAATGTCACATTCCTTTGGTTAACCCTAATAAACTGATGGCACATCCCTTGGGTTATCCCTGATAAATGAATAGTGCATTCCTTGGGTTGCGCAGGTTAGGAGGAAGAAAGCTGGTGGAAATCGGGATAGTTGTAGGAGAATGTCAGTGGCTTATGTAAATGTTTCGGGCCACTGTGCCTTTGTGTATATGTTTTGGGGCCAGAGTGCCATGGTGCCACACAAAAAAGGGTTGATATAATTCAGTAAATTTGGGAGTTTGCCCTAAGTATTGCTATCTTTTCCTCCAGAATAGAGAATTTCAAAGAATATCTGCAGAAATATTTGGAAAATGATGAGGGATTTTTCAAGGAAGATGTAAACAAATTTTTGGCCAAAGTATCAAGTTTAAATGAATCCCAGAGAAAGGAACAAAATCTTCCTTTTCCTTACCATATGAAGTAGATTAATGCATGTTGGTTAAGGAGAATTAATGAATTAATAGAAATGATAAATGAAATTGAGGCCCTAAGGAATAGAAAGAGTGATCTATTTCTTAAATGTGTTAGTATTACTAAGGAATTAAATGGTCCTAATTTATTGATAGATACCATGATCTCAACCAAAGAATCTTTAATAGGACAACTTAAAGCACTAAAAGTTGCTTGGGCTAACGAAATTACCAAAACCGTATAATTTTCCGAGGATGAAGTTGAAATATGGTTAGTTCGGTATATCAACAGAAATGATGAGGTGGAAAACACATTGCATCAATTAGAGCTAGATCTAATGGAATTCGAAGGCCATTTATTTGAGATTAAAACTAAACATGAAATTACCATGGCACCTTTAAGAGAATACATTGAGGAATGGTTGAACAAAGCATTAATCGAAGTTACTAAACCAGAAAATCAAGAAACGGTTAGAACAATTATGTCACCTCAACCACAACATGTACCAATAAAGGAGCCATCTGCAAGCAAGTGAAGGATGACATTTTTTTCCATTACAGTGATTTGAACATAAACTCTATCCTTTCAATTTTTCCTCGGTCCATTTTCTGCTACAATCATTTGTCATCTTGCCTTTATCTTCTCAGTCTTCTATGGGATTTAGGATGATTCTTGGTTGTCCTTCTCTCATATTCCAACTCTTTTCATTTTATGGTCCACGGGAGCCAATCCCAGTCCTCTTTGAACGGAAAATGCATTTTTACTTTCTTTAAATACATTTGTTTTTTAATTTAAAAACTCATTATTATTATTGATACTTCAAGAGAGCTACTCGAGATATTACATTATTGTATTCTCAAAGACTTTGATCAGAAGCTTGAGTTACCAAATGTTTTATCTATCAAAATGTTTTTGGCACTTTATGGAATGATAATTTAAAGCTCTCTTTTATTTGTGGTCCATTCCTTGTTCTCTCTATTTGTGGTATGGTTAAATGTTCTGATGAATGTTGTGATGGATATATCAGTTATTTATATTTTGTATGCATCTTATCTATTGACATTGTAAATATTGTACATATGAGTTTCTTTTAAAATACACATGGTCCCAAAATCTCAGGTGTTGTTTTCCTTGAATTTGAATGTAAATATTAATTCTGGTCCTTCTCAGACTTTTTTTTTGTTTCATTTTATTTTCTTGGTACAATAAGAACAAGAGGAGTACCACCTCTCTAAAAATGCAGGGGGATTCATATCCTTGTGAGGTTGACCTTAAGACCGTAAAATAGTCTTTTAGATCAACAGTAGTTCAGACTCGGTTATTGTTGCAGTCAAGAATGCCTTGCATGATAGATTTTCAATGTCTGACATGGGTCCATTATGCTTGTTCCTTGGTATTTAAATCATCTAGGATAATTCAAGAATCAAGTTGTCTTAGAAAAAGTATGTTAGAGATATTTTGGTTAGGTTCAACATGACCGACTATAAACCACCAACCACACCTTTCTTATCAGGGGCCAACCTCGAGGATAGAAGAGATACACCATTGGTGGATTTCACCAAGTATCAAAAGCTAGTGGGGAGCCTCATATATCTAACTCACTCTCGTCCAGATATCTTCTATGCAGTGAGAGAAGCTTCTAGGTACATGCAGGAGTCGCATGAGCTACATTGAAATTTTCCAAGCACATCCTCTGATATGTAAAGGTTGTTAAAATATTCGATGTGGGCATTTTACCATAGACAATATCACTATTGTCGCCCAACCATAGGCACAAAAACCACCCCCAAGCACCATAACCTTTTCTAGATAGAATGATTTTGGAAGAAACAATGGAACCAATAGATAACCAAGAGAGCTCATATTTCTCCAAATATAACTCACCAAACAAAAAGTCCCAAAGCCACAAAACAAGAACAATACTCAGTTGCAGTAGTTGTAGTTGTAGCCCCTGCAATTGCAGTTTCACTTACTAAGAACACAACCAAGAAATACTAGAGGATAGGGAACACATATTAGGATAGATGGAGCTAGAGAGAGAGACCAAGAACCATCCCAGAATATCCACCTTCCATCCTTGCAGTTGCAGCTCCAAACTTGCGCTAGAATTGTCTAAGAGAGTGTGTGAAGTGTGTGTGTACAAATGAGCTAGATCATCTGTTATTTATAGTGGTTATCGTCACTTTTCAGGGCCGACTTGTCCTTTTAGAATCTAATACTTTAATATTAATTATTTTACTGAGCCGACTTGTCTTCTAGGGTTTTTAGACATCTGTTTAGGGTTTCTCTTACTTCTAGAATATTCTATTCTAGCCAAATTTTACACATGGAGGTTAATACCTCCCACCACTACCGTAACATCAACACTCCCTCCTATCTAGGGAGGTATTAACAAGTAGCATCGTCATAGCCACACAGGCTATCCCATGACCACATAGATCAACTCACGAGCAACATCACCACTATTAGTATCATCTAATAGCATCAAATGCATCATCTCTCGAGTTCATACTCCATCTGATTAATCAGGCATGATGTTGAATAAGTCACTTACTCAACAAAGAGATACAAGGACCATTCTTCTAATTCAGACATACATCCTAGAAGAATGATTGTCCCAATAGATGTTGAATGTCCTCAATGGCTCCAAGAACCATCCTCTCCATTGCGTCGTCTCTAAGTTGTATGATGATATTTAATTTGTACTAGTATGATTCTCTACATCATATCTAATATGTACTAGCATGATCATATATAGCATGATGTGGAGTACCATCTACATCATCTCTAAGTTGTACTATCATGGTGTCAATGCACCATCTCTAAGTTGTACTTGCATGATGTAGATCAATGCCTTTACACCATATCACTATCCATCTAGCTTGCAGTCACCTCCAACACTAATGATTGGCACACCATACTAGGAAACACCTTCAACACTACTAGTAATATCCATGGAAATCCAGTAGTAGTACACAGTTACTACAATTCCATCCAATATATCACAACAATTATGAACCATAGTAGTACACAACTATTGTCTAGTGATAAACAATCACTCCTAGTAGCACACAGCTACTAACCAGTGGCACACAGTCACTACCAGTGGAGCACATACACCACAATAGCATACAACTATTGTCTAGAGACATACAGTCTCCACAACAATCAAATCATATCATTTGATATCATCCTGCATCAGCAATGTCCTCAGTTGCATCACCTCTAATTCGTACTAGCATGATGTGAATGCATCATATCTAAGTTGTACTGGCATGATCTGGAGTATCATCTACATCATATCTAAGTCGTACTAGCATCACATACCTAGCATTATACCAATGCATCATATCTAAGGTGTATGCCATATCTAATCTATACTCGCATGATGTAGATTAGTGCCTCACTGTGTCATCTCTAAGTTGTACTAGCATGATGTATCTAGCATGATGTTTGTTGTTCCTGAGATTGATTCTAAGGCTCAAAGAATAATGTCAGGCATCAAATATTTTAAATAAAATGTTTTTATGAGTGATTTTTTCTACCTTCAGTTTTTTGAGAAATAATCTTTAAATGAAATTAATGTTAAGACATTACAGAGGTTGTATATCATTATCTGAGTTGCAATTATAATGTCAAATGATGTAGAAATGATTTACAAAACTGTTAAAACAAAGCCATGTATCAATTATAGAAAAGTCTCGCCTTGTTTGCAGTAGAAGAAAAGTAGAAGATGCACCCTCGAAAGGAGATAAAAATGCAGTAATTCACACAGGTCACAAGTATTTTTTTACTCATCATAATAACAGAGAAAAAGTTGTTACTCAATGAACTTCTAATGTATTATGATCACAGTAGATGTAGTACTAAATTGTAATCATTCACTCTTGAAGAACTACATAAATAAATTCATATAGATGGAAACACAGAGGAAACACATAACTCAAATTGAATGAAACTTGGAATCTCTATATGCACTTGTATCGATATTCAAAAAGTTTTATATTTTACATTTGGCGAGAAGCAGCCTCGAATGGGTCTAAAATCTATCTATTTATACAAAAATTGTCTCAACTGAAAATCGTTGGACTTTCCACAATATCTGCCTAAAAATAGAATACAATCCGAAAGAAATATCAGCATGTGGATATTGTTTAGTTTTGATTTGATGTGTTGGCACTTCATCTATCTCTTCATTTGATCACAGATACACTCATTTTCCTTTGTTCTTTGCACTGGGTATACATGTCCATTAAGGCCACCAAAATCATTGGCTTATTGTATTTTCCATCTGATTTCGTTTCCATATTTCCCTTCAAAATTGTTTATTGGGATAAATAATTGTAGTTGTATATATGGGGGTGGTAATTGGACAGGTAGCTCAGCGTTGGCTCTGGCTCATTATGGGATGGCTAACAGTTACGGGGAAGATTAATGGTTCATGAATAGGATGATTTGGGGACAAGTGTCCAATAAAGAGGTGGGATGAGTGGATGTGAGAATGTAAGTGGTAGGGATAAACGGGGTAAGTGACGTGTAGAGAGAGGGAAAGTGTAGGTAGTGAGGTAGGAGAGGGAGAGTATCAACAGAGAAAGTGGACATTGTGTATGTTCTTTCATTTTCTCCCAGCTACACTCGATTTTCTATGTTCATTGAATTGGGTGCACATGTCCATCAATGCTACCATGAATCTCGAAGGCTCAATCTTTTCATTCAATTCAAAGGCAAACATCTTCCTTTGTACTTGTGGCAGCTTCTCCTAGATCTTGTTTACTTATTGGACTGTGATCTGATAGAACATTTGTATTTGGATTGGAATCATCACTTAATGGGTCAAGCTTCTTTGTAGCTTTCTGTGGCGCCATAATCCTCAAGAAAATAAAACTAGCCTGCCTGTAACAAGAGAAGTATGTAAGCTTTTCACTGAATGAAAAATTACTAATAGAAAATGGTAAAATAACTTTGATATTCGAAGTGTTTTATTCATAAAGTCTATCGGTATTTGTATAGATCTACTGACGAGGAATTTATTAGAAGATTAATGGAATTTATTACCTAGTGATTTGCAATCTTTATTGAAATCATTAACCTTAATCAATCATAAATTCCATTAATACTTCGATGGTTCGGTGTTCATAAGTTTTGTATGTGACAGGATGGAAATATCCATGGATGATTTTAGGGGCGAAATTTCTCTCATGGGTGAAATTAAGGGGTTTTGAATTTTGGTTGGGCAAATTATTTACATGGAGTGGTTTGAGGGATTTGAAAATATATAGCCCCAAGTTTATTTTCAAAAAACTATATATAAAACCCTTAGCCCATGGATATTTGTGAGGGAAGAGCATGGAAATCCATTTTTGCCCCTTAAAATTTGAACTAGATCCTCCCATTCGCCCCGATTTTCTGGTAAAGGCAATGATTCGGAGGTATTTCTCCCTAATTTTATGGTACCGGCAATTATTTAGAGGTATTTCACCATGGGCGCCCTCAAATCAGGAGTGGAGAGGCCCTACAACTGCCTTACCTTACCTACATTGAAGGATAAGTGGAAAGAGTGAACAGTGGGGACAAATGCACTAGGAGAAACGGGGTCTAAATTTGGTACCAATCCCTCATCATGATGATTTCTTCTAGCAAACCCTTGCCTTGCTTGTTTTCTTTGTTATCACTATACATTCCTGTAATTTGAGATACAACTTTAACTAACCATATTGGTTTTGATATATACTATTCACGCTCTCACCCATTTTGTTCAATGTGTCTTCCCTAATTTTCTTTCATGATTCACTTGTTTTGTTTAACGTGTCTTCTCTAATTTCTTAAATGGATGGATGATGTGTCTACCCTAATATCAGAACAAAATATGGATTATAGGATTTTTATGCCATGGGAAGGTTTTTCAATGGCTTAAGGTTGGTTCATTAATATCCTCATCTTCTTTATTGAAATAAACTTCATTCTCAGGAAGAGGATTATTTACTTCATCCATGGAATTAGAATCAACATGCATAAGAGTATTTGGCTTGCCTCGGTTATTCTGGCATGGAGTCTACTATTTGGTCCCCATGTTGAGTGCTCCACCAAGGGCCATAAGGTGTTGGCCTATGTGACCAAGCTATTTGTCATATGATTCATTCATTACTAACATATCTCATATATGTTGTCTACAAGCCTCTCTTTGTTGTGATCTTTGTTGGCAATTGATAACAGATATTCTCGATCATATCTCTGAAATTTGGCTATTTGTCTTAGAGAAAGATGAGTTACAAATTTGATTGTATTTTGTTATAACTTGTGTCATTTTCTCTCTAGTTCTTTGGTTATTTTTCTAAGTAGGTTTTGCTTCTGCATTGTTGTTATAGTTTTTTTCAATATGAAAAGCATAAATAATAGCATCAAATCGTAGTGTCTATGGGCACTAGGAAACCCTACAAAAGACTAGAGCAAATGCACCCTCTGTAGGAGCATTCAACACTTATAAGACAAAACATATATAGTATTTTCTAATTCTGCATGACCCTCATTGTTGTTTTCTCTATCAGGTTTAGGAATTATGGACACATATGTGTTTTAAAATCGATATGTAGGACACAGTACTTTGTATTTGGGATTTACAGCTTATGGATATATTTGTGTTTTTGGATTGATATAAGACATGTTCATGTCATTCTCACTGGCAAGTTCCTTTTAATTTTCAATATGTCACATTCTCTTATGTTGACAGTTTTTGTCCCATAGAATATTAAAGGTTTTATTGTATCATTATCATGGAAATTGGAAAATTAGATTCCAAGAAACTAACGACCCAGATCGTTTGTCCTCTAGAAGACCTTTCTAGTGACTATAATATGAGAAAAATTGGACTTCAAGGATAAAAGCTACTATACTTTTGAAGTTGGTAGTTTTTTATCTTTCAGCCAATTTGTTTCCATAGTCGAACTGAACTAGAAATTTATTGTCCCTTCATAGCACTCTCATATGTTCCTCCTCCCACATGCAAATAACTTTTTAACTCTTTCATATATATATATATATATGAAAGATTTAAAAAATTATTTGCATGTGGGAGGAGGAACACACACACACACACACACACACACACACACACACATATATATATATATATATATTTTTATTTTTATTTTCCCAAGAAACACTGTGAGCAAGAACCAAAGCATCCAAGCCACTTGCATTAAAAATTCAGTAAGAGGACTTTGTAATTGCATTTTCTTTCCTCTAAATAAACACAGCTCATTTCTCGTGTTACAACCATTTGAAGAAGTTGATCAGTTGTCCAAATTGGCCCTCCATCATGCACTTTAATAACTACTAGCTCAAGCAAGGGTCCAGAGGTCCTCATTGACACCATTCCATTGATACAAGCAAGGTCGGTATGAAATCAGGCTCAATGCACTCCACTTGAATTTCATTGAAGAGTTCCAAGGATTTGTTAGGATATCCATTCTAATAATGTTGCTGGTAGAATTAAGTGTTCCAAAGTTTTTCTAGCCTTCTAGAACCATATCTTAGAAAAATTTCATTCCTACCATTGTAATTACATCAGGTATGCACAATAACACATACCATGGAAGCATCAAAGAAATCCACAATGGAATTGTTACATGAGGTATATCTAAGAGTATGCTAACCTTCAGGAGTCTCTCTAGGCTGTGAATTGAGAGAGCCCGGTAGCTAACTTAAATGTTCAATAAAGGGTATAAATTGGATCGAGTTGGATGACTTGATATGATTTCATTCACTCAAAACATACATGGATACACTCAAACATAAAAGGTTTTCAACTATACTTGTTCAGAAAGTTTTATGAAGAAGTAAATGGATGAAGAATACTCATCATACTAGCAGAAACACACACACAATATCATATATGGATGGCTAGCTATAATAGGCAGAATAACATGTGAGTCCAGTCTATGACTTAATCTCTCGTTGATATATCATCAAAATTGATGGCTAGCCTGAAAATATTAAAAGGGTCAGTGGATGTCCCCTGATGCTTTTACGTCGCTGAGTTCTGCACCAATAGGTGCTACCTTGCACTAGCAAGCAATGGGTGCATGGAGAGGAATTTTATAGGAATAAAAGGGAAAACAGAACTATTGGATCCCAATCATTTACACTAACAATCATGCAATTCAATCATATGGGATATTTCCATGGTCAACAATAGAAGAGTTGTAACCATTAAGTGGCCATAGCAAAAAATGGAAACCTATCCTTAAACTTACAAAACCTTTTTATGGTTTATGTCTGATTATTTGATATGTTAGTATCTGCAAATTTCTTTATTAGTCTGTTATTTTTTGCAATATATCTTTAAGTTGTTATATTTACAATGTATAGTTAAGATGTTAGTTTTTGAATATATAAGTATCAATGTATTACACCATCAACCAAAGAGAATGAATATATGTTATAAACCATTGTAAGACCAAATAGCTAATCCACATAACTAGCTCGGTTACGGTTCAATCCACAAATTGAGTTGCCATCTCTGGAACCATTTATATTGTAATAGCATTTTGAGTTGCATGTAGAATATTTTCATCTTCATTCATTCCCACCGTAAGGGTTCATCACAACCTTTAAAGTGAGTGGCCATGTGCCACAAGTGGGAGCAACATGAGAAAGCTTTAGCCATTTTAAGTTCAATAATTTTCTGGTGGTATAGCCACACATTTTAGGATTGGTCTATAGGACAAATGTAGTAATAGAAATAGTCCAAACTAGTTGGTCAAATTATATAAGATATTTGTATTTTATTTTAAATCTCTCATATAGGAATAAGAGAAAAGCTTGACTGAGTTTATGTTAGTGCCCTACCTTAACCTCCCTACTTTGGGATACTTAGGAGTTAGTCAATTATTATATGATGCCATATTCTTTGAATAATTCCCATTATATAGTTGATGTGTGGTTACTCAATGTAAAAGGGTCATCTTTATTAAATAAGACGACCCTTCGTTGTATCTAGAAGGGGAAGCTTCAGGACTTTGTTTAATTTAGAGTTTATAAAGATCGACACTATCCTCTCTTAAGAGTGAGACACATCAAAGTATGAGAGAAGAAAATGCCAAAGTATCAATTAAAAATGAGCTTAAGGGATATGTAACTTAGACAACAATTGCCCATTAAAGAGGGCTTGGAACATGGAATTTGTGTGTTGCTTCAAATTAAGATAACATGAGTTCCCAAGCAATGTAGCATTCACCACATATCATTCGTCATCATTTAGAACCATTGTCATCTCAAGATTCATATGATAAAGTTGACCAACAAAGTTGCAATGAGAGAAGATTGTAGTGCTCTTATCAAACCAGGATTTACTTTGATCAAATATAAGGAAGCAACTTTGTACCAAGCATTACTATCAACATTCAAATATTTTATCCCAATGACCTTGCAATCAAAAAGAATATATACAGTGTTGTATTAATAAAACCACAAGGACAACAAAGTTGCATCAATCCAATGAATATTGTCAACCAAATGAAGATGGAAGATCTGTGTATATGAGACAATAAAGAGCACTTAAACCACATATATATTCCCAACAAGTGATGTTGTAATAGAAGTTTCCAGACTGTGTAATCAAAAAGTAGATAGAGCATGATCAGATCATTGCAATGTTAAACCACTTCAGAACAATGACCTTTCTTATGAGTTTAATACCACATGCAACAAAAAGAGAAAATGTTGTGAAAGGACAACAATTAAGTCAATGTACCAGTGACCGAAAGAATTATAAAGTTCAGATTAAAATCAGAGACAAGTCTTGTGTGTTTTTCATTCAATTTGTGTGCTCAACACCATGAAATATCACTGGTTATTTATCCACATATAATGACAACATTTAGTGTTCTTTAACCCAGAGAAATAAGACAGTATTTAATGTGTGTTTGCACCATAAGATACAGTCAAAGGAAAGTCACAACTGATGATCACAAACTGGAGGAATAAATTGTCCACAAGGTGCAAGAAGGTAGCAAGATTTACCACGTACTTAAGCACATACCATTAGAATTTAAATGAAACCAAAATTTTGCAGTGTTAGACAGTGTATAACCCTCAAAACAACAATTAGAAAAAAGGTGATGTTTTTCTCTCTAAGTGAGGTCGGTGGACATTTTCTTGCACTGATTTTTTCTTATGGAATGTTTAGAGCAGAAACAGATCAAAACGATGCAAGGACAAACATTATATCATTACCCAAATTATGAACTTTGGTTTTTGCAGTGAACAAAACCCCTTGAACAATGACCCAAAAGAAATGATGATTTTGATGTTTGATGAGGATGTTGGGCCTCCTTTAGCATCGGTCCATTCTTAGAAATAGTGTAGAACAATAAAGTAATGCAACGTTGTAAATACTATGATGAACCAAGATAGGAATGTATTAAGAGTTATGAACTAGTGAAGGAAACAAATAAAGACCAACTAGAGACCAAGTGCTGCACTTATTTCTTAATCGTTTCACTAGATGTGAGAACATATATACCAAGAAGATGCATCAATGTTGCAAGAATTAGGTGACGAATGATCTAGTCAAGAACTATATCACATGTTCAAAGCATTCCACTGAGGCAACAACAACAATAATGATATTCAAAGGCAACTTAATGAGATTAGGGTTAGATACAAAGTAATAGGAAATTAAACTAGATCTAAAACCCTTTGTAAATGCCAACAATAAAAACATTCTATGAAGAACAATCTAGCATATGAGATCCAAGCATTTATAAGATATACCAATGAATGAGTATTTAGATCCAAATCAATCTAGATTAAAGACAAAAACATAGTCAAACCCTAGATTGCCAAGAAACAAAAAAAAAACAAAAGGGGGAAAAGACAAATTTTGGTTTTCTTGTGATTGGAGAAGAAGATAGACCAGTGCCTTGTAAGTTTTAAACCTGTGAAGTAAATCAATGCATATATATTCTTAAGAAAAATGGAATGTAATCAATGGCTCATACACAGAGTACACAGAGATTTTATACTAGAAACCCTCAACCGGGAAAACCTTTCTTATATTCATTATATCTTGAATTTCACCATTCACCATACAATATATACAATCTTTTTAGGTATTCCATAGATACCAAAACCCTAATCCCTTAATCCGGGATTAATTTAGTAAACCGCTAAAAATAGCAAAAACCGCAGACGCAGTTGTCAAATCGGACACACCCACACACACACATGCAAAGAATATAACACACACCCATCATGCCTTAAGAAGGGCTATGGGGTCACTACATAGATCTAACTAAAGATTAGGGTTTTAAGATAAGATGATGTTGGAGGTAGCTAAAGAGGATTAACTATCAAGCGATGGAAAACATGGTTCTTTAAGTTTGGATGGGGAGATTGATTCACTAGGAAGTCTCTCCAAGTACTACTAAGGTGATCTCAAAGCATGGCCCTTTTCATGAAGGAAGAGGCCCTAGAGATCCTAACTCAATGCAAATTTTGTACTCATGAAACTATCTGACACCATGCATCTTGCCTTACAAGTTAGACCTATCTATTGGTATCATATGTGTCGATTTCTGCACATCTTTGATAGATATGAGAGAGAATTTCTTGTTCTGGAACTTATATTCATCAGCTCAATGTTTGTTGTTCTTGCTTTAAGAAGAGACATGTACTTGTGTTGCTAAGTTAAGCCTTATCTTATATATTCCTATTTTTCATTCTCTCTATTCTGTGTGTTCAAAATTTCAAGTTGGATGTATACATATCCATGTAACCAGATTCCTTTTTAAAAAGAAATTTCTCTGTTGTAATGTGTGTTAATGGCTATTTAAATTTTATACAGGGATTGTCACCAAGTAGTTCTTGTTTGTAATAGGAAGGTTATTAATTCACCTTCATTTATTGAGCATTGAGTCTTTAATTGTTTAATCAAACAGTGAAGGTTGTTGATTTGACCTTTTTCAAATAGGATTAATTCATGGGAAACACTTGGGATTTATAAACAGTGTGCTTGTAGGTCAGTCTGGCACATGCCCACTAGAAAATTTTAACTTTTGTCCTTATAATTAATGCATATACATTTTGGACTATGCTTCGGGCTATTGCTGCCTCCAACAGGTTTTGAACCAAAATCCATTCTCTCTGTCTCTCTCTAACACATAGAGATAGCAACAACATTGGAAATGCTCTCTCACTACTACATATGGGCGGATTATTCCACAAACATTTTCCATGCTTCCACTAGTTTCATAATTTTTTTAAACAGGGTGGGATTTTTGTCGATATTGCCACGAAAGTTCGTCGCAATATCCACGAAAATATTATTTTAACCTAGTCAGGATTTTCGTCGCTATAGCGACGAACGTTTGTGGCAATAGCGATGAAAATTTTACCTATCTCATTGGTCGGTGTTAACGGCTAGTTGACTATTTTATCTATATATACGTGACTTTAAGAGACTTTGCGACACAATTTCTATAGTTGCGACATTGTTCTTGGATTTTGTTTGAGTTGTTTATTTTTTTGTCACCCACCGATTGAAAAAATCCAATTTTTGATCTACATAGCTCGGATTTTGAACTTGCAAGGTTAGTATGTTATTTTTTATTGATGTACTCATTTAACTTGTAATTTTTTTTTCAAATGTCCAAATTTCATTTAGCTTGTTTTTTCCTTGATAAAATATTATAATATGTGTAGTACCATATTTCATGTCTTTGGTTTTTGGATCTAGTTAGTATATTCTATGGAAAAGGGTATGTGAATTCCATAATATTCTAGGTTTATGGAATCCACA
>JZKD02S0951125.1:775342-788299 GCA_000966675.3 Picea glauca
ATAACTATTACATGAAGCTTGATACTGAGAAGATTCAAATAGGGCCTTAACACCTTTTTTTCTTTCCCTAACCATGTTTAAGGCCCCTAGTACCTTACATGGTGTGAAAATCCTCATAATGGCTCTAAGTTCCTTCTTAGAGGCCTTGAGAGCCAACTATGATTCATAAAACCTGTGAATGGTGCCCATATCCCACCCATAGGCCAAAGATCCCTTAGAGATGGTCTGTGTGGTGCTTCAAGGATTTGTTCATAACCATTGAGATCAATAATATTTGTACAGGGCCTAGGTCACTTGTTTTCCTACCTCATCCATGGTATATCTCTTGATACGAAATCTTATTTTCCATAATATATTAATGGTGCACACATTCCCAATAGAAGGACTTAGTCTTTTCCATTAGGCACGAGAAAAAAATTATTAGAACATAAGCCCATGATCCTTTCTTATTATGAAAAATGTACTATTGGCATGAAATATCCCACATTGAGGTGAAATATGTACAAAGACTACATCGCAAAGATCAACGAGAATATTGAAATTGGGCCTAAGTATCTTATGTTCTTTCCCTAACCATGGGTAAGATCCAAAGTGATGTAGGAGCATCTCTCCATGTCAATCAGCCAGCCAGTTAGCCCACGTCAGTGCACGCATTGTATGAAGAGGCGCAGCCTCATTTCAAATTTGAAATTTGAATGTAATTAATGTTGTAGGTTGTTGAGCCATGGAGTCATGCCTTTGCGCAGGCATTAGAGTAGATAACCTTGAATGTTTGTAAGACTGAAATCTAGATCTGATTCTGGACTAGACAGCCCATTCAATGTAATTGAATAGGGTAGGTGAGTTTGGAGGGAAGAGCTCAAAGATCCCCCTCATGTAAAAGATCGAGAGATCTTCTTTGTATTATTAGAGTAGTAGCAAGTAGAAGAGAGATTAGAGATCAGAGAAGCAGAGAGAGTTGAGAAGGAGCCAATACTCTGTTGAAGTTCGTGCTCAGAACACCTTTGTAAAGAGGCATTTTTATTAATACAAACCAGAGCAGTTTTTCCTGCATATTGTCTATGTTGAATGAATGTCTACATGTGTTCTTTATATGTTGTAGATGTATGTTGTAGGTATGCATTTGCAGGGGTTGTTTGATTTCAGGGTTAGAGGTCTTTGAGGCTTCACACCAGGAGGGTGTGACAGAACACTGCAAGTTCTGATAGTTGTGCACAGAGAGTGCATTTCTGAATTCTGCTGGTTCAGACAAAGGCGTGCCAGGAGGGCACAGTAGCTGAAATCATTGGCTTAGAGGAAGACCTCAAGGTTGTTGAATACCTTGGAGGTAAGGCTGTGTATGAGAGACATAGTTGCAGACAGAAACTCTGCTATGAGTTCTGTAGAGCTCTGCCAAGTGGGCATTGAGCATATGCAAAGGTTGCATTGAAGAAGAACTCTGCCGTGAGTTCAGACAGAAGTCAAAATCACTGAGGATTCTAGACACTCTACCAGCTGGGCATTGAGTAGATGTGCAGATAAAGCACAGAGAGAACTCTTTGAGTTCTAGATTTGAAGAAGAGTCCAAGGAGAAGGATCTTCACAGGGTTGTTGAACACCCTGAAGACTTAGCAATAAGTTGCTTGAGCAAAGAGGGTGCCAGGTGGCATCAGATTCTCCATCTGAAGGAGAAGGAAAAAAGGACCGAGTTCTTTAGAAGTCTGAGTAATGGGAAAGCTTAGAAGAGATAGCATTTTGCGTGCAAAGACTCTGCAAGGAGTGCAGAAGTCAAAGAATCCTTTGAGGATTCGAAACGAGAAGCTCAGGAGGAAAAATTTCATTGAGAACGTGGGCGCTACTCAAATTTGAAGAGGTCGCAGAGGAGAGGAACAAAAGTCAAGGCCTTTGGGCACTTTGAGAATTCTTCCAAGTCTGGGAAGAAAGTGCATAAACTCAGGAGGAGCAAAACTGTCGTCGGATCAGTCAATAGATTCTGGACCGTTGGATTTCTCATGTCCAGAAGGAAGCATAGGAGGAGCGCACAGGAAGACAATCTCTGAACCATCAGATCTTAGTTAGAAAACCCAACATTCGTTGGATCTGTCAGGAGTTGCATGAGGGTTAAGCCTTCGTGAACAGAGGCCAAAGTCCCGAAGAGTGCAGAGTTATTGGGATTTCAGAGTTCGGGATATTGGAGGTCCTGATGATGAGAGATCGAGACACTCCATGGTGAAAGTCCCAAAATAAATGTGAGTTTTCCATCTTGGGAGGATACGTGGCAGCAATCCAGGATTTCGAGGAAAGTCTCGAAAGGAAGAGTCCATCGGGATTTCAGAAATCGGGAATTCGGGAGTTCCGTTGATAAGAATTTGGGCTCTCGTATTGATAAGTCCCGAAGGGAATAAGACTGTAGTCTTATGAGAAGTGGCCATGCGGGCCAAGGCATAGCCCAGGGGGATAATTGTTGATTGAATCCTTTTTGACATTTCGGTGTTCGGGAGTTCGAGAAGACAGAGGTTCTTGACATCATAACTCTATGAGTCCCGAAACCCTAAATTCATGGTCGTGTATAGAAGACCATGAGGTAAGAAGAAGGACATGTGGATCGAACCTTTGAGATTCCAGTGGGGAATCAAAAGAGCTAATTCAGCTCGAATGAGTGATTGAACAATCCTTAGACTGGGAGGTCAGGCGCAGGACCTATCAAGGCAGGATCTTTGGTGGTGCGTCATCGTCACAAAGTGTCATACGTGATGTCCAAAACTTGTGAATAGTGATTGTATCCCACCTAAAGTCCATAGATCCCTTAAAGAGGATATGTGTTGTGGTTTGAGGCCATGTTCATGGCCATTAAGGACGAGAAGATTTTTTTTAGGGCCTAAGGCCATTATTTCCCTCCCCTGGCCATGGTAGAGGTCCTAATAGCCATTATTATTATTTAAAGCATACCAATGTTGCCCATATTCCTAATTGGAGGCCTTCATCTTGGTCATTAACCACATAAGGTTCATTTAAATCCTAATTCCCTTTTCTCCTTCCCTTAAGCACATAAGGAACAAAATACCCTAACATTAGAAAAGGTATTCTAACATTATTTTATTCCCTTTTCTCTTTCCATTGGATAAGGTATTCTAACATTATTTTGTTCCTCAATTTCTTCTCTTTAATGACCAAACTCTTCAAGGATTAGAATGACATGATACATTCAATTCATCGTCTAAAGGTGGAAAGGTATTTGAGATTTGGACCCTTTGGCTTACTACTCTCTTTACATGAAAATCATGAGCAAAACCATGGGGGACCTGAATTGGTTTATTCTCTCACGGAGAAACAAGCATATCCATTGGTGCAATCCTTAAAAAACTTCGGAAGTTGTATCATGAATTCCAAGATAATTGCATTTTTGCCTCATCCTACAGTAAAGGACATATACAAATGCATATGTATTTAATTTGTTTGGAGGAGCAGTTAACTGGATGAGTATGAGGCAATCCTTCACTGCATTATCTAGTTCAGAGGCAGAACATGTTGCGACAAAAGCTACTAAAGAAACTATGATTATTAAGATTGTGCAAATTAGGAAATTTACAGCTTTAAAATGGAATGCCAATGGAACTTCCAAGTCTGTTCCTTGATTTTAGGAGGACAAAGCAAATGCCCAAAATTCAAAACTGTAAATTGTATTATTTGTAAGAACCAAAACAATGAATAAAGCGGACAGGTGTTTGTCCCAGAATATATGTTTGTCATGTGTGTCTTGTATGAATTTTTTTCTCTGTGCTCTGTATTTTATGTCTTTAGATTAGCCAACAAAGTTTTTCACCATGCAATTCCACTGTCTTTTGAAATGTATTTCACTGTCATTAAGCACATACACTACAAAATACCCAAAATAACCTAACAAAATCTTGGTCATTAAGCACATAAGGAACAAAATAATGTTAGAATACCTTTTCTAATTCCCTTTTCTTCTTCCCTTCTCATTAAGCACATAAGGTACATGTTTCCTCTCCTAGCCACGGTACACACCTTGAGACCTATTCTTATTATAAAAACGTACCGATGGTTCCAAAGATACCCTACATAGATGTTGTGTGGTTGTTTAAGGACTGCATCACAATTATCATCCCTAATAAGATTCAAATAGGGACTAAGCACCTTATGTTATTTGCTATACATATGCCCAAAACTTGTGAATGGTGACCATATCCCACCCAAATTCCATATATCCCTTAGAGAGGATATGTATGGTGGTTTGAGGCCTTGTTCATGGCCATTAAGATCAAGAATATTTATTTAGGGCCTAAGGCAACTATTGGTGAGTGGTCAAATGCAACTATATTGCATCTTATGCAACTATATGCAACTATATTTCAACTTATGCAACTATATTGCAACTTATGCAACTATATTGCAACAATTTCATATGAAACTATATGCTAATATGCAACTATATGCAACTATGCAACATGCAACTTATGCAACTTAAGCAACTTTATGGAACTTATGCAACTTTACGCAACTTTATGCAACAATGCAACTTATGCAACTTTACGCAACTTTATGCAATTTTATGCAAATTTACGCAACTTTATGCAATTTTATGCAACTTTACGCAACTTTACGCAACATGCAACTTTATGCAACAATGCAACTTAACAACTTTACACAACTTTATGCAACATGCAACTTTATGCAACAATGCAACTTTACGCAACTTTATGAAACATGCAACTTTATGCAACAATGCAACTTTACGCAACTTTATGCAACATGCAACTTTATGTAACAATGCAACTTATACAACTATGCAACTTATGCAACTATGCAACTATATGTGATTTATGCAACTATATGCAACTATATGCAACTTATGAATGCGTGACCTATATCCTCCTAATGCAACTTATGAATGCAACTATATCCTCCTAATGGCTCTAAGTTCCTTCTTAGAGGCCTTGAGAGCTAACTATGATGCATAAAACCTGTGAATGGTGCCCATATGGTGTCCTAATAGCCATTATTATTATTTAAAGCATACCAATGTTGCCCATATTCCTAATTGGAGGCCTTGATCTTGGTCATTAAGCACATAAGGTTCATTTAAATCCTAATTCCATTTTCTCCTTCCCTTGATGATGGTACAAGCCTGAACTCCCATATGTGATGTGAAAAAATACTAATGGTGTCCAAATCCCACCTCGAGGCCAAATATCCCTTAAACATTATCTACATGATCATTCAATGGTTAGTTCATAGACCTTGAGGCCAAATATCTCTTAAATAATATCTACATGGTTATTTGAGGCCTAGTTCATGGACCTTGAATTTGAGAACTTTCATTGTGAGCTTAATGTTCTTTTTTTCTTCCCCTAGACATGGTACAAGCCTTGAGAACCGTTCTTATTATGAAAAAACTATTAATGGCACCAAAGATCCCACACAGAGGTTAAAGATTTTTACATATGTCTTGTGTTGTTTTTTGACAACTTCATCATGAAGCTTAATCCTAAGAAGATTTAAATAGGACCTAAAAACCTTATGTTCTTTCCCTGACCATGGACAAGACATAAGTTCCATACATGGTGTGAAAAAATTGTGAATGACACCCATATCCCACCCAAGCACCATAGTCTATTAAATAGGATAGATGTGGTGGTTTGAGGCCTTTTTAATGGCCAATGAGCCAAAGAAAATATGTTTAGGACCTAAGGCCCTTTTTTTCCTCTCTAATCATGGTACACACCTTCAGACCTATTCTTATTATGAAAACATACCAATGGTTCCAAATGCAACTATATTCGCAAATATTGGTGAGTGGTCAAATGAAACTATATTGCATCTTATGCAACTATATTGCAACTTATGCAACTATATGCAACTTATGAAACTATATTGCAGCTATATGCAACAATTTTGTATGCAACTATATGCAATATGCAACTTAAGCAACTTTATGGAACTTATGCAACTTTTCCCAACTTTATGCAACTTTACGCAACTATATGCAACTTATGCAACTATGCAACTATATGAAAGATAGGTGTGGCAATTACAACTTTATGCAACTAAATGCAACTGTGTTGGTACTATATTGAAACTTATGCAACTATATGCAACTTATGTACCTATATTGCAACAATATTGCAACAATTTTGTATGCAACTATATGCAACTATATGAAAATATGCAACTATGAAACATGCAACTTATGCAACTTAAGAAACTTTATGGAACTTATGCAATTATATTGCAACTATATGCAACTATATGCAACTAGGTGTGGCAATTTCAACTTTATGCAACTATATGACGGATAGGTGTGGCAATTTCAACTTTATGCAACTATATGCAACTGTGTTGGTACCAAAAACATATATTGGCACGATAAATTATCTTCTTGTTTTAATGAGTGTAGGTACCACCAAATATGTAGTGTCCCCGAGGCCGAGCCCCATTGTAAAACACGTTTTAAAAAGAAATTGTAATTATGTTTTATAGGCTGGTGAGCCGAGTTTTGTATAAGCTGGTAGGCTTATGTGTCTGTCGGGCCAGAAGCCTGTTGTTGTACTTGTACGTATGCAGAATGATTAATAAAATATAAACACCTCCATGTGCAGACCGACCATGATGAATGAGTGAAGGGGGACTGAGCATCCACAGAATGGGCAAGGAATTAGGGGCTGAGGGTGGGAAAAAGTGGCTAAGTGTTGAGCCCAGGGGCTAAAGTCTGGGAATAATATTTTAATATTATTCCAAAAAGGCATGTGCATTTGTGTTTTATCCTAAGTGTGGCAAGGGAGGACGTACCAGGGTGAGCCATGAGAAAGGCTCCTCCTCCTCCATTCGACTCACGAACTACCAGAAGGGACGGATTTGACCCCTGCAGAAACACCCTCGTACATCTTCTGAACCGTCTGAACCTACGTTGACCCTTGCATGGATTGTCTGTCACGCATTCCCGACACCAGAGCGTGAGTCTATCCTAGGCAGGGGGAAAGGGAAACGGCCATTTCTACCGGGGGGAAAAAACGTGAGAACCTGGGTATGTCTCTGAAAAACCCATGTACACCCTCTGGGGGGGAGAGCGGAGAAGACGGTGTTCAGTTGCTGAAGAGCCCGATTCATCCTCCCATCCTGCATCGGAGAATCTGCGTAAATTCCCTGCGGAAATTTTTTCTGAAGCAATTCTAAAAATCATCACCGTGAGATCTAGTTGTGATTGCTGAGCTTGTTTTGAGAGGCATGAGTCTGTATTCCCAGTTGTCTGTGTGGTCAGGCAGAGATGGAATGTGCGTGAAGCGTTGTCCAGTGCAGGTGGTAATTGAGCCTGTGTGTGATCTCTCTCTAGGGGAAGGGAGGTGGATGTTGTTGGAAGAGGTTTCTTCCAGAGAGTGCCCATCACCAGCTTCAGTCTCTGAGACTTCCTGATCCGGCCTGTTGCCAAGGCCCAGTGAGGGAGGTTAGCACCGATGGAATGTGCTTATGAAGGTGTATACTCCCGGGCGGAACAGGCATGTGGGGAATGAGAGACTGGGAGTAGTGGGCGTAATATGGCATCCTGGGAAGAATCCTTCTAGATTCTAAGTGTGGTTTTCCCTGTAACCTCAGCCTAGTTAGGATTCCTTGCCTTGGGGTGGAGCTCGGTCCCAGCTCGGGGGTGACCCACTGTTGAGCTGATGAACAGTGTGGTCTAAGGCTGGGAGGTTCGTGGAAGGCCTGCACTTGGTTGGTGGATTTCACCACTGTTACAAGATAAGTGTTTAACGATGTTCTTATCACATTTTGGCATGACTGTGATGTATATATATTCTCATGTTTTCTACTGTGTATATGAATTAGTATGAAGTGCAAGTGACTGTTAATTATGGCAATAATTCATATGAATACTCTATGTTGAGTGTGTTTAATTCTCTAAATGCATGTGGTGTATATATATATACTGGACCGTATGTGTTATGTAATCAAACATAAGTGTATGTCGATTGTTATATTGTGCGTTATAAGCCCTAGGTTTAGTAAAAGGTACACTACAATATGGTATCAGAGAGAAAGTTTCAACACTGAGCCTAGATGGGCTAGTTGAGTGGTCTTTGGACCGAGGGTGAGAAGAGAGATTGTGTTTGGAGGACCAATTTCGGACCCTGGTATGGCCGGAGTGTATAGGATTTACTAGACTGTGCCTATAATCTCAGGAGGTATAGCGGTGTCGTGAAACCGCAGCCAGCGTGGTCTATGGCCATGGGAAGAACAGGTCTTTACACCAATGGTGTTAGAACCGTAGGATCTGTTCGGGAGGGAAGGCGAACCCTTGTAACCGTCAGATCTGGAGAATGTGCACAAGGTAAAGCCTTTGGATACTGCACAGGAGGTTACGACCACACCAGGAGTTTAAACTCGGAAGGGTCGTGAGTCGTAAGATCGTTGTGGGACTACCCGTCAACCGTCCGAGTTGACAGAAGTTGCACAGGGTTTAAGTCCTCATGGGTAGAGAAGAAGCCCTGAAGAGGCGTCAGGATATTGGAGTCATCGGGGTTTTAGAAGTCAAGAGAATCGAGACCTTGTGAGTCTCGAAACACCAAATAAATCATATCCGTAGGATCTCAAGGAGGACACATGTCAGCATCCTGGAGAGAGTCGAAAATCGGAGAATCGGAGTTCTCGAGCACATAGAAATCTTGTCACACGGAATCGCGATCCGCGATTTCACGACAAGATCTGGACCGTTCATATTAGGGGACACGTGACAGAGATATGCCATCGGGGAAAGTCCTGACGAGGAGTAAGTCCATCGGTGTTTGAAGTTCATCGGGAAATCGGGAACCCTGGTGACAAGTGATTCATACACTTTGAAACTCTGAACCCTGAAACCCCGACGGGAAGTTGACTGCGGTCATACGGAGGTTGGTCGTATGGTGAGGGTATAGCCAGAGGGCTAGCATGGACGGAGTACATCGGAAATCGGGATTTGGGAAATCAAGAAATTAGGGATTCCGTTGTCAAGGTTTTCGGCACATTTCGATTTGTGAAACCCCGAACCCCGATAAGGAAAAAGGTCGGGGTCACGAGTAAGCGGTCACATGGTGAAGAGCCCATAGCAGGGACTAACGCGTAAAGGTAGAGCATCGGGAAATCTGAAATCGGGATTCAACCCACCAAAACATTGTCGGTTTCAAAACCCCGATAGAGGTAACCCCGATAGAAGGAAGGGAGACCTCGAAGAGTTTCCTGTAGGAGGAAAATTTCCCAATAGGGAAACAGGAGAATTTCAAGAAACCCCAGAAATTGCAGAACCAGACAGAGCTTGGAAAACCTTGTGAAGTTGAAATGTCTTTCGTTCTTGTTCATATTAGTTATAAATGTTGTGGATTGTTTGTGAAGGTTTAAATGGCCTGACAATTTCAAATTTGATTGCACAGTGTGTGTGCAGAGTTAATGGAAGGTAGTACTCCAGTTAACCAAAGCCGAATATGGAGTGGGGAAGGGTACGAACTACCCCTGAAATAGAAGATGAACAGGAAGGAAAGGATGTTAACCTGGGAATCGAAGGATAGAATTCCAATGGGCATGGAAAGGAGAAGGATAAGGAAGAACACATAATGAAAATCCTTGAAGGATTGCAAAGAGAGGCCAAGGCTCGTCGAGATGATAGCTTAAAGCTCATGAAAGTCAGAGATCGACAGGGCGCCCTAAACTTAAAATTTTTGAAGAGTCTGGAAAGAATAGAGAAGAAACTCAAGAAAGGAAGAGACTCCAGTACGACGGAGAGTCGCAGAACCCATGGGAGAATAAGTAGGTCGAGGAGTGGTAGCCGACATCTTAGTCTCTCCCAAAGGCATTCTGACAGTAAGACACACAGTAGTTCGAGCCCATCCCCTACCAAAAAACATCGAAAATATGGAAGGGAGGAATTGAAAGGAGAGATGAACAAGATTAAGCCTCCAACATTTGATGAAGAACATAAGAAGGAGGAATATGCCGAGACCTGGTTGCTTGGCATGAAGAAATACTTCCAACTGCAGAATTATTCCTCCCATGCAGAAGGAAGAATTGCAATGTACCAACTGAAAGGAAAAGCATCCATGTGGTGGGATCAGTCTGTGTAGGTGCATCACATCAGAGAGAAAGAGGTCACTTGGAACGAATTTAAGAGGTATTTCGAGAAGAAATACCTGACTAAAAGATACTATGACAGAAAGATGAAGGAGTTCTTCAAACTCAAGTTGGGCAGTATGACCATGGATGAGTATGAACGAAGTTTTATGGAACTGATGAGGTATGTTCCATTTATCAAAGACGAGGCTGTTAAAATTCAGAGGTACCTGAGTGGACTACCACCTTCTATTGGTGACAAAATTCAATATGATGATCATAAGACTATGGAAGAAATGATAAGAAGGGAGAAATGATTATATGAACAGTAAAGAGAAAATCCTACCTTTGGGAAGGCTTGGGATGACCAGAAGAGGTTTAATAAATAACATAGACAGAAGGGAGACAAGCCTTCCTTTTTCCGAAATAGTTGCCAGGGACAGCCATCATTTAGAGAGCCAAGAAGGACTGAAGAGGGAGCACAAAGACAGAGACTGACACCCATTCAGTGTTGGGGCTGTCAAGGGAACCACAAGTACAGAGATTGTCCCCATAAAAATGATAAAGAGAGAACTGTACATATTGTTCAGCAAGATGAAACAGTGGAAGATATGGGTAGCAGAATGTTGAGGATCTACGCAGCCCTGGGAAACAAGCAAGCGGAATTTCAATCACACATGATTGAAGTGGAAGGTATGATCAACAATCGATCACTTGTTATTTTGATTGATTCAGGGGCTAGCCATAGCTATGTAGATCCTAGAGTGGTGGAAATTTTGCATCTAACGAAGAGAAAACATGAGAATTCTTGGTTAGTGCAGTTAGCCACAGGGACCAAGAGGAAGTTCACTGAATTGGTTAAGTCATGTTCAGTGGACATGAAAGGAATGAGAACTAAGGTTGAATTGAACATTCTGCCTTTAGGCTCATATGATTGCTTAATTGGGATGGACTGGTTGGACCAGCACCATGCCCTTCTGGATTTTCGAAACCAGAGGGTCACATGTCTGAACGAAGAGGGAAATCAGGTAACAGTCCAAGGAATTCCCAGAGTCGTGGCTGTGAGGGAAATCTCAGCTATGCAGCTGAAGAAATGTTACCGGAAAGGCTGTCAATTATTTGCAGCCCGGGTGGAAGAAGCATTCCAAAATGTGGTCCCAAATCTGGAAGACCACAGGGTGCTCAAATAGTTTGAGGACGTGTTTCAGGAAGTGCATGGGCTACCTCCGAAGAGGGACATCGATTTTTCCATAAATCTGATGTCTGGAGCAGCTCCAGTTTCGAAAGCTCCTTATAGGATGAGTACACCTGAGCTGAAAGAGTTGCAATTGCAGCTCGAAGAACTACTAAAGAAAGGTTACATTCACCCCAGTGTGTCACCGTGGGGAGCCCCAGTCCTATTCGTGAAGAAGAAAGATGGGACGTTGAGGCTGTGCATTGATTTTTGGCAGTTGAATAAAGTCATTGTCAAGAACAAATATCCTCTGCCAAGAATTGATGATCTTTTTGATCAGTTGAAGGATGCGAAAATATTTTTGAAAATAGATCTTCGATCTGGATATCATCAAGTGAGGATAAAAGATGAGGACATCAGCAAGACCGCCTTTAGAACAAGGTACGGTCACTATGAGTTTATAGTGGTGCCGTTTGGATTGTCCAATGCGCATGTTGTCTTCATGTGCTTAATGAATGGAGTGTTCAAAAATTATGTGGACAAGTTTGTCATAGTCTTCTTAGACGATATCTTGGTGTATTCCAAGACAGAGGAAGAACACGAACAACATCTTAGAATGGTGCTGCAGGTGTTGAGAGAACACCATCTTTACACAAAACTGAGAAAGTGCTCATTTTACCAAAAGCAGATCTATTATCTGGGACACATTATTTCTGAAGAGGGGATCGTTGTGGATCCTGAGAAGGTGCAAGCCATTCGAGAATGGCCAGTGCCAAGAAATGTGGCGGGAGTTAGATATTTTATGGGTCTGGCAGGTTATTATAAGAGGTTCATAGCCGGATTTTCAAGGATAGCTCATGCTATCACTTCCTTACAAAGGAAGGAGAAGAAGTTCCAGTGGAATGAACAATGTGAGAGCAGCTTTCAGCAATTGAAGCAGCTTCTCACTAGTGCTCCAATCCTGAAGATTGCAGATCCAGACAAGGATTATGTAGTATGCACAGATGCGTGTAAGGAGGGGCTGGGAGGAGTTCTCAGCCAAGAAGGATTTGTAGTTTGCTATGAATCCCGAAAGCTGAAAGAGCATGAAAAGAATTATGCCACTCATGATTTAGAGCTGGCAGCAGTTGTCCATGTATTGAGGAAATGGAGACATTACCTCATGGGAAAGAAATTCGAGTTGAGAACAGACCACAATGGTCTGACGTATTTATTTGATCAGCCAACTTTAAATGCCAGGCAAATTAGATGGTTGGAATTTATGTGTGAATATGAATTTGATATTAGGCATATCAAAGGGAAAGACAATAAAGTGGTTGATGCACTCAGCAGAAAAGTTCATGAATTACATGCTATATCCATTAGCATGTACAGAACTGAGTTGAAAGACAAAATTCTTGAAGCTGCAAATCCTGATTTGTAGTACAAAAGACTGGTAGAAAAGCTACAGCAGCATGAGAAACCACAAACCAAGGAAAGTTATACCTTGGGAACTGATAGTTTACTTCTGTATAAAAATAGAGTGTATGTACCTAATGACAGAGAATTGAAGCTGGAAATTCTAAAGGAAATGAATAATGTGACTTATGCTAGACACCCTGGATATCAGAAGACTGTGGCAGTAGTCAAAAGCCATTATTTTTGGCCAGGTATGAAGAAGGAAATTGTTGAATACATTGCCAGATGTATGGAATGCCAGAAGGTCAAGGCTG
>JZKD02S0951125.1:816889-854085 GCA_000966675.3 Picea glauca
TAAACCTATATGTTGCCTTCAGAGGGGTCAGTGGCCTAAGTTCCTAAAGAGAGAAGGGAGAAGAACTTTTCCTGAGAAAAGAAGTTGCATTTTCCTATGTAAAAACCTTATAAAATGGATGTTCGCAATTTGCTATATAGGTAGGGTGCGAGAATGACCCATTCTCGCAGGTTGCACTATAGCCAGGGTGTGAGGTGTTCGCAGGTTGCTCTATAGCTAGGGTGTGAGAATTCAAGCACGTGGGAAAAATGAGGGTTTTCTCGAATCTTCTAGAAGGAGAAGCTTCTATGGTGAGGTGGCATTCGAATGGTTTGGATCTTACTTGCTTTCATGATTTAGTGGGATCATCCTAACCTCCTCACCTTATCCTCTTCAACTTATAAAAGGAGAGGAATTCTCATGGAGAAAGTTAGCTTTTGGTTGGCTTGGAATTATTAGCTTGGTTAGAGTGGCTTTGAGATTTGCTTTGTCAAGATAGATTGTGAGTAGCTATCAGATCTATGGTCTCAAAATCCTTGGATCAAGAAGTGTGTGGGGAACAAAGGACAGTTGGAAGGGACCTTACGACATCAAGGCCATGGTTGTAATCTCTCTTTCACATTTAATATGATTCTTTCCTATAAAGCTTGTTATGTTTTCTTGTATGATTCTTTGATCACATACATATGTTTATATTGAGTTTATGTTATTGCTATCACTTTGGTTGGTTTTTGTTGTTTTTATCTTGACTGCACAAGAGAACTGGAGCGAAGCAGGAGTAACAAAGACTATAGGAAGCGATTATAAGGTATGTTACTTATTCTTGCCTCTTAGTAAATTCAACATTTAAAACTTAAGGAAAGCGTCATATTCTGTCTTTCTTTGTTCTAGATCCAGGTGGATCTAAGGAGATCGGTTTGTGTCCGCACTTACAGATTTATCCTGAAACAGTCCTCCGCATACTCCCTCATGAAATTCACCAATGACACATTTTGTTTTGGACTCTATCAGGAAACATAACAAGAAAACCAAAGGGTCTTTCCAGTATAGCTTGCCATCAATAATGCAATACTTAATTTCATGTAGCTTTAAAGTTATTGCTTTAGAAGGATTCATGTCATTTGGACATTGAAGAGTAAGTAGGTATGTAAAAATATCGTTGTACCAAGAAGAGGAAGAAAAACTATCTTCAATCTGAATTATAGGTGCTTGATTGTCAATTTCCTCTATATCTAGAAGAGGATCATGTGATTCTAAGTTATTTGTTCCAAGCGCTCTAAAATTTGATTCATCTAACAACCTTACCAGACCTTGACCTTTCACTAGTTTGGTTGGTTTCACTTCTAAATCAAACTCTTGAATTTTATCCAACCATCTACCTCTTCTTCCATCATTGTTTGGCTAAACCAAGATATCTTTAATTGCATGTGTTGGTACATAAGCAATTATTTTGGAGTGTAATACATATGTTCTGAAATCCTTGAGAGCCTTCACCATCACATAAGCTTGTTTTTCGATAATGTCATATCTTATCTCTGCATCTGTGAGACTCTTGTTGAAAAAGGCTATTGGTTGTTTGAATCCTTCTTCGTTCTTCTAAAGGAGCACTACTGCCACAATATGTTCAAAAGAAAAAGAGAAGATTAAGAATTATTTTGTATAGTTTGGACTTACCAATATTGGTGCTTCTCCTATAGCTTTCTTAACACGCTCGAAAGATGCTTTGGATTCTGCAGTCCATTTTACTTCGTTGTCATTTTTTATCATATATGTAATCAATTTGACTATTTCAGCAAAGTTAGGAATAAATCTCCTCAAAAAATTGATCTTACCTAAAAAAGATTGAATCTCTTTTCTATTTATAGGAATATTAATCAGGTCAATAGCCTCAATTCGCTTAGGATCAACCTTAATTCCATCTTTTGAAACGATATGACCTAAGAGATTACCTTCTTGCATGGCAAAGTGTGATTTTTTGAGATTAAGAGACAAACCAACTTTTCTACATTTGTCAAAAGTTTGTCGGAGGTACGCCAAATGTTTTGCATCAAAATTGGAAAAAACTGTCAGATCATCTAAATAAATAACAACAAACTTATCTCTCTCACTGACAAATGCGATATCCATTTCTCTTTGGAAAGTTGCTCCCGCATTCATTAAACCAAAAGGCATTTTATCATACATAAAAGTTCCCCATGGAGTAGTAAATGCAGTCTTTTCTTTATCATCTTCATGAACAACAATCTGGTTATATCCTGAGAAACCATCAATCATATAAATCTCGTTAGCCCCTACTACCTTCTCTAAAACATGGTCTGTTTTTGGGAGCGGGTAGTTATCTTTAAGAGAAAACCGATTTAAGTTCCTAAAATCAACGCAGAGTCTTATTTCATCGTTCTTCTTCCTAACAAGGACCAAATTGGCCACCCATTCAGAGTATCTGAGGGGAACAATGATTTTTGCATCAAGGAGTTTTTGAACCTCCTTTTCTATTACTGGCAGAAGAATTGGGTTTATATGTCTAAGCTTTTGCTTAAAAGGCTTAATACCATGTTTTAAGGGAATCTTGTGTTCAATAAAAGAAGTATCATAAGTTTTAAAATCATCATAAGACCATGCAATAACATCTTTATATTGTTTAAGTAACTCAGCATATTTACTCTTTATTTGTGTCAGAAGATATTTTGATATTTTGACCATCTTGGGATTTTCATTTGTTCCTACGTTACAATATTCAACCTCTTCAGGTTGAGGTCACAAAGTCGACTTTAATGGTATATCATCTTGGTCAAACAACCTTTCTAGAGGGATCAAACCTATGGGAATTTGATTATTTTTAATTAAGAGCATGTGGTGATTTGCAATTTTATCTTGGAACTTTTATGGGTTCTCTCCTTCCTACAAAATCCAGGCTCGATCATTCTGATTTTCTTGATCAATGTGGGTCTCAGAAAATTCATCTACCATTTCCATAAACTAATTGATTTGTTTATCATATTCAAACACTTTCCAATATTGAACATTTTTTGGAATCGAAGGTCTATGCCTCATCTCAATATGATATTTCAGCTTCAAAACAGTAGGTGGTATGAAATTCGCAGCAGCTTTGGCTAAAGAGTCAGCTTGTTGATTTTTCATTCTGGGAATAGAGTGGATATTAAAAGACGAGAAGAAATTATCTATTAGACCTCAAGTAAAATTTCTATATGATCTCAATCTCGTATGCTTAGCTTGATCTTGTTGTTTTATTTGTTTTACAATGAGCTCGGCATCACCATAAACTATCAAATGTTCAATTTTTAATTTTCTTGCAACTTCTAATCCTAAAAATAAAGCTTCATATTCACATACATTATTGGTATAATCAACATACCATTGTAACCTATAAGAGAAAGGAATAACATACTCATCACCTGGTACCACAAATAAAACTCCAACTCCTGCTCCTTCGCAGGATGAAGCACCATCGAAGAACATTTTCCACATCCCTTCTCTAACCTTTGTATTTTTCTTTGAGAATTCTATTTTTTTATTTTCTTCTTCTATACATTCTTCAAAATCATCATCTATAGATAATATACAATTTCCTAAATCTTGATCAACAACATAAACTGGGTATTTATTGAGGTTTTGAGGGTCACTTACAATATACGTCAATCTAGTTTCTTTGTGCAGTCGAGTAAATTGTCCACCAAAAATTGGAATTGTAGCATACATCATATCTAATTGAACTGATCCTCCTAGCTTGCCACCCCAAGATCTAGATAGAATCATGCCATACTTTGCAGGAACATAAGAACACTTTTCACAGGAACTTGAGAAAAAATTACAACTAAATCTTTAATCATACTCGGACACTTAACCTTTATATAATCAAACCAGTATAAATCTTGATAAGGTCTGGTAATTTCAAGGCCCAATTTTTCCATGATAATCTTAGGCATTAAATTATGTGAAGCTTCGAAGTCTAACATGCAACTGTGAAGTAAATGATCGTGCAGAGTCAGTGCAATATAGAAAGGAGTAACATAATCCTTATTTTTTTTTATGTGTGGTCCAAACATGATTGTAGGTTTCTCATCCTGCAAATTGATAACATCAGCTTGACATTCAACATCAGAAAAATTTATTTCTATAGCAATTTGTTTTTTATAGATTGAGTTCCTAACAATTTCAACCAGAGGCATTGGAATTTTATTTTTATTAAGTTCATTCTCTAAATTGAAAGTCCCAATTGGTTTTTCAATTTCCTTGATCTGAACTTCGAATTTTGTATTTTATGGCTTCTTAGTCTGTATTGCTTTCGTTTCAATTTGCTTTATTCGAGCAGCTTGTGTTTCAGTTGATGGTTTTGTAACTGCTGCCTCATTTTCTTTATTTCGTGATAAAATATTTTTTGGTGGAATATTTGTAGAAGTTTTTTCTCTTGGCCTCAAATCATAGTTATGTTGAAGTTCGGCCAATATTGAATCAGCAAGACCTTTGTATGTAGAGTCTCCCAAATTGTTGATATTTTCATCATCTTTAAACAAAGATTCCAGATCCAAGGATTTCTCACAATCCTGTTTGGTTAGGTGAGGCTCAAGATCATCATCGTTGAGGTTGTTTAGATCTTCATCTAATTCATCATAATCTTGCACCTCATCTCTGTGTATGAAATTCTCAGTTTTAAAAGGAGCTTAAATCTTTTGTTCCTCATTTTCTATTTTCTTTTGTTGTATCTGAGGATTAGGATTTCTCCTGAATTGATTTCTAACATATGGATCAGGTTTGGCTTGTTCCATTTCCATCCTATAAATTTTGTTCGATAGATCTTTAATATTTTTTTCCATCTCATCCATTTTTTCCTCTGGATATTTTCCAGATCCAGAGGACCCTGCATGTTCTTTAAAATGCCTGGGTTCTCTTGTTCCCATCTCAAATTTAGTTTTCACCTTCCCAGATGCCTTCATATTTGATTCAATCTCTATAGAATCATCTTGCATCCCTGCTAAAGTAGTGGATCTTATTTCTCTAAAAAGTAGAGAAAAATCAAAATTGAAAGCTCCTGCAAAAGTGACTTTTTTAGCTGGTTGGGAAGGTTTAACTTTAGAAGGGACTTTGTGATAAATATTATTAAATATTTGAATGAAATCTAGGACTGATTCCGATGTCTTCTTTCTCAAGGCTCTGAATTTGATTAAGTAATAAATATGATATTTTTTCTCACCCCATTGCCTTATGAAGGAAGTTTCCATATCATTATATGATGGTATAGAACCTACTGGAAGTCCTTTGAACCAAGTTATTACTTGTCCTTAAAAATTTTGAACCAATAGTCTCATGTAAACATCCTCATGCTCAACACCAAGAATATCATCAAAATTATAGAAAAAATCTATATGTTATGTTGTTGTTAAATCCCCTTCTCCTATGAATTTAGGGAGGCTCTTCATGTAGTTTTCAAGTAAATCATGCAGGAGAGAAAGAAGAACTAAGGGAGCATATCTAGCAGTGACCTTGGAAATGATCCTAGGGGGCTGAACTGGTATGCTTGCTTGTCCACCAACCACTGCACCTCTGGCACCTCCAGCACCGGCCATTGAAATTCTAGGAGACGGAATTCGAGGATTAATAAGGAGATTATCAAAAACTTCAAAAGACTGATCTACTCATCTTTTGACTACTTCAGGATGGTGTAAATGAAGTTCATGGAAATGATCGTGAGTAGATGGAAGATCTAAATGAGTGGGAAAAAGAAAACTTGAGCTTGGTTTCTCAGATTCACTAGATGTATAGATAGGAGAAGTAATAGGGGAAGAATCTGAGTATAAAAAATAATCTTCAGGGTTTTTAGAAACAGAAACATTTACTTTGAGAAGAGAAATAATCGGTTGTGTACTAATTATAGTAGGGATTGAAATGGATTCTTTATTTTCACTAGTAAAAGTATCTATAAATGAAATAGGGATGGTCTGGTCAATCTTAAATTGTATTTCAGGAATAATTACTTCTGGAGTTTCTAGTTTAACTTCAGACTTACTTGTTGATGTTTCTGCAAAATGAGCTTGTTAAAATTTCTCTTTAAGACTTATTTCTTCAGCAGGAATATTAACACTAAATTGCGTAGTTCTAGGTTGGTAGACCTTACCTACTAATGTATAAGTTTGTCTGAGATATCCCTTTGGTTTCAACAATTTTTCAAGATCCAAAACTGGCGTAGTATGCTTTTCGTCTGGGTTTTTACTAGTATTATTTCGACCGAAGGCCAGCTTTGCCTACAATGGAGTCTCCATGTGAAAAAAAAGATGAACCTTTCCACGTATTCAATCTTTGTTCACCATCAAAGACCAAATTTTAACTTTGTCGTTCTCCAAGGGGAAAAATAATTTCGTTTCTCCATCCCTGGAAACGGCACCAAAAATACGTTGTTCCTGAGATTGATTCTAAGGATCAAAGAATAATGTCAAGCATCAAAGATTTTAAATGAAATGTTTTTATGAGTGATTTTTCTATCTTCAGTTTTTTTAGAAATAATCTTTAAATGAAATTAATGATAAGACAGTACAGAGGTTGGATCTCGTTATCTGAGTCGCAATTATAATGTCAAATGATGTAGAAATGATTTACAAAACTGTTAAAACAAAGTCAAGTATCAATTACAGATAAATCTCACCTTGTTTGTAGTAGAAGATGCACCCTTGAAAGGAGAGAAAAATGCAGTAATTCACATAGGTCACAGGTTTTGTTTTAATCACATTAATAACAGAAGAAAAGTTGTTAATTAATGAACTTCTGATATATTATGATCACAGTAGATGTAGTACTAAATTGTAATCATTCACTCTTCAAGAAATACAAAAGGAAATTCGAAGATATTGAAACACAGAGGAAACACATAACTCAAATTGAACGAAACTTAGAATCTTTGTCTGCACTTGTATTGATATTCAAAAAAAAATCTCTTTTACATTCGGCAAGAAGCAGCTTCGAATAGATCTAAAATCTATCTATTTATACAAAAATTGTCTCAACTGAAAATCGTTGGACTTCCCACAATACCTGTCTAAAAATAGAATACAATCCGAAAGAAATAACAGCATGCAGATATTGTTGAGTTTTGATTTGATGTGCTAGCACTTCATCTGTCTCTTCATTTTCGATGCACTTGTTTTCCTTTGTTCTTTGCACTGGGTACACATGTCCATTAAGGCCACCACAATCATTGGCTTATTGTCTTTTCCATCTGATTTCATTGCCATATGTCTCTTCGAATGCATTTATTGGGATAAAGAATTGTAGTTGTAGATATGGGGGTGGTAATTGGACAAGTAGATCGGTGTTGGCTCATTATGGGATGGCTAGCAGTTACGAGGAAGAGTAACATTTCATGAATAGAATGATGTGGGGACAAGTGTCCAATAAGGAGGTGGGATGAGTGGATGCGAGAATGTAGGTGGTAGGGATAGACGGGGTAGTGACCTGTACAGAGAGGGGAAGTGTAGGTGGTGAGGCAGGAGAGGGAGAGTATTGGCACAGAAAGTGGACGTTGTGTATGTTCTTTCATTTTTTCCCAGCTACACTCGCTTTTCTCTTTTCATTGAATTGGGTGCACATGTCCATCAATGATACCACGAATCTCGAAGGCTCAATATTTTCATTCAATTCAAAGGAAAACATCTTCCTTTGTACTTGTGGCAGCTTCTCCTGGATCTTGTTTACTTCTTGGACTGTGATCTGATAGAACATCTGTATTTGGATTGGAATCATCACCTAATGCGTCAAGATTCTTTGCATCTTTTCGTGGCACCAAATCCTCAAGAAAATAAAACTAGCCTTCCTGTAACAAGAGAAGTCTGTAATCTTTTCACTGAATGAAAAATTTTTAATAGCAAATGGTAAAATAACTTTGAATTTAGGAGTGTTGTATTCATAAATTCTATTGGTCTTCGTATAGATCTACTGACGAAGAATTTATTAGAAAATTAATGGAATTTATTGCCCGGTGATTTTCAATCTTTATTGAAATCATTAACCTTAATCAATCATAAATGTCATTAATACTTCGATGAATCGTCGTTCGGAAGTTTTGGATGTGATAGGATGGAAATCTCTTGAAGTTTGAAGCTGCGGAGTGATTAATTAATAGTTAATCATGATTAAACCAAGTTATTAAATGTTTTATTAACTCTTTAAAGCACTTTTTACTTTTTGTAATTACTTCGACGGTTTGTGAAATCAGTCTTTGCTAAAACTCCCATAGTGACGTGGCAGAGATGATGTCACTCTTGATGACGTGTCAAGAAAAGAAAGGTGACATGTGTCACTTGAAAATGTATGAACCATCCGACGTAAATGTCAAAAATAAGTGCCATGTGTCAACCCATGAAAATATTTAAAAGACATGTGTCCCATGATGCGTCTGTAAGTCCTTTAGGAATTATCATGAGTGACTATCTTCGGGACTTCGGAGTTTCGGGGTTTTTGTTGTTTAGATTTGTTGGAATACTCGAAGCACGAAGTTCAGAAGTGATCATTAAAGATTTTCTTTTAAATCTCAGGCAGCTTCTACACTTCGGAGATCATTAGAGTCATTCGATCAAATTAGAGTAACTCATCGACAATATATATTGTAAGCACCTTATTGATAAATAACAACCAATGGATTTATTTTAAAATTAAAAGGCAACTCTCTAAGTTTTTTCTCTTTTTTGGGTAAAATTTGTATTTCTAAGAGGCAAAATTAAAAGTTCAAAAGCTCAAAATTATAAGTGTTCTAACAATGTCAATGCATCGTATCTAAGTTATATTTCATATCTAATTTGTACTAGCATGATCATATATAGCATGACACGAGCCATCTGCATGAAGAGAAACGAGGTCCTATGAGGTTGCAAAAACAAGTATGTCCTTGACCTGAGTTTTGGCTCTAAGTTATATATTCAAGATTGTCCTTTGTTGATGTTTTAGGACAACAAACATTCAAGTACTTTCTACTCACTATTTTGATGGTTAAGTTTTCTTTTGATGTGCCCTTGCAATTGTTTTATTATCCCAATTTTAGCACATGCAATATACCCAAAACAAATAAAACTAACTCTAGATCTTTACAGCTTTAAATGTTGATTCACAATTCTAAGCATGCATGAAAATGACACATATGTTTTTGGCCAAAATGACCCTAGATAAAAAAAACCCCTTGGGAAAACCAGTTTGGAATGAAAGTGTATATAAGTGGTGTCTAAAGCATGAGATACAACAAGTAATACAATACAAAGAAACATGTATACATAGCAAACTCCTCTTGAGTCTTGTCAAAGGATCTAATGAGATATGTGCCCAAGCTTAGTGCACCCTCTCCCTTTGTTTCTCTATCCACTGAAGTGAAGCGCCCTCCTTCCTCTTTGACCCAATGAAGAAACCCAACCACAGAAATATTCTCTTGTGTGTTGTCTCTCCACTGAAACAATCAGATCTAACTTCCTCCAAGTATAGATGCTCCCTGCTAGTTGTGTGTCCTCCTCTAAGAAAGTGTGATCACCACAAATAATATGGGCCATAAGCCTCCATGAGCCCTCCATGAATGGAGGCACCCAAGCTCTCCTCTCCCAATGCTTTCATTACCATCTCCTTCCCCTTCTCCAAGCTCCTTTGGTGAACATACAAGTGAGAATGAGCCTCCAAATGCCCTATGCTCCCTCTTTATATAAATCATAAAGAAAACTAGAAATGGATGGATGAGATCATCCCATCCCATTTCTAATCAAAGGTTGAGATATTCCAAATATAATCTCAACTCAAAACCCACTTTGTCTTAGTTTCCTTATTTCTCTTTATGTCCCTCAATTCACCCACAAAGTGAATTAAATGTCACTTTAATGACTTAAGTGACATTTTCACTTTTTACTTAAATCTCCTAATTCAAAGTGAAATTAGAATCATAAAGTAAAGTAATGAGGGTAATAGTCTCCCCCTTTGTGTTTAGAGACTCACAAACACAAGGGAACCACTTTCCAAGGTACCCAAATCTCAACACTCCCTCTTACTGAGGAAAGCTCCCTTCACCCCCAATCTCATCCTTGCAGTGGACATGGTTGCCTAATGGAAAATACTTGGTGAGTATGGATGTACCCTAATCTATCTGCTCAATCTGTGTGATCTATAGATGGAAGTACATCTCCACCTATCCAAGATCACCTAGATCTTGGTATCAAACCAAAGATCTCAACCTTGGTCTCCTACCAAGGATTTCTACCTCCTGGCATATCACCAATGGTCACTACTCTTGGCATCTCACAAAGAGTCACTCTCTTGGAATCTCACCAAGAGTCACTCTCTTGGAATCTCACCAAGATTCTCCCTGTCTTGGTATCTCACCAAGAGTATCTAGATCTCGACATCTCACCAAGATCCTGAACTTGGCCTCTCACCAAGTGATTTCCACTTGAAGTGGATCCATAACCTGATATGCCCATCTCTATATCCAAGTGAGGCTCAAGCCTCTATGGTTCCTTGCTTCTCCTCCTCATCAATCTCTGATGCTTTGAAGCCCCTACATCAACCCTCTATCTCGACAACTCTGAAACTGAAGTTGTCCCGAGTGGACCAGTTACCCCTGATGATGGTGTCCATGAAAACTGAGTCTGAGATCCCTCTAAATCACTAATATGAGTCAATAGGTCCTCCTCAACTCGGTCTCCCCACCTGACACCAGATGGTGTAACAGATGACAAGGAACCGATGAACGCACACTCCCTCTCATACTGAGCAACGAACTCAATCTCCTCTATTGTCATTGCAGTGTCATCTTGTTGCTTCTTCTTCTTCTTCTTCTTGGGACATTGTCCTGCATAGTGACCCATCTCTCCACAAGAAAATCATCTCACTGTACTCATGTCTCTATTCTTCCCACCGCCACTCTATTGTAGTTTGGCCCCTCCCTTGGGACCCTATCGAGCACCTCTATCGGTCTTCTTCTTTCCCTTAGTCCACAGAGCAAGGTCCTCATCACCCTGGGTAATCTGCTTCTAGCCTGATGAATTTGAGGTGAGTCTCTTATCCTCCTAAATGAAATCATAACAAAAGGACCCCATGGTTTGGAAAAGTTGTTTAAGGTTGTCTTCACCATAAATCTTGGGTCCACTATCTCTCTGATGGCTGCAATATCATCTCTGATCTCAGTGAATCTACCAAGGAATGATGTAACTGACTCGGAATCAAGCATCTTAATGCTCCTGAGCCTGTCCTGCAGAACCATCTTTTGGTTCTGGTTAGAACTCTGGTAAAGCTTGCATAAAGAATCCCATATCTCAAATGCATAGTCTTTACCAGAAAAATGTGGAATGACGTGGTCTCTCACCCCATCACAAATAGTCCTTTTCGCCTTGTTGTTCTTCTTTCAGAACTCTACCACCATGACAGAAGCATTAATAGAAGGAGCAACGACGGGAGCCTCAACTATATCCCATAGTTAGAGGTCCTCTAAGACGAAAATGATCTTGGTCTTCCAAAGGGACCAGTTGCTAGATCTGTCTAGCTTATCCTCTTCCTGCATCTGGGACACTGACATGGTTGTCCAATAAATCTCACACAGATGCTAAAACAACACAAGAGTATTGCCTCACTCCTATCAACACAGGTGTCAAAAGAGGTAGTAACACCACAACCTCACTCCTAGAAAATAGATGTGAAAATAGGCTGTAAAATACAACCTCACTCATGTACACACATGTGTGAAAAGAGGTTTTCCACAAGTGTCCAATATCATCCCTGAACTGTCCAACAAATCCGCCCACAAGCTATCCACAAACTCTACCAACAAGTTGTCCACAAATCTACCCTGAAATGTCCAACAGAAACTAACCGAGAGGCACCTTCAAATCTGATTTTTTCTCATTGCTTTGGACTGTAAGCTTTCTGTCCAAAAATAGCCAACAGATCTGATTTTCACCCCTCAAAAATTGCCCACTCAATGCTCAAAAATCAGCAAGTGTAAGCCACCAAGGGCTCTGATACCTTGAATAGAAACGAGGTCCTATGAGGCTGCCAAAAAAGGTTTGTCCTTGACCTGATTTTTGGCTCTAATTTTTATCTTCAAGACTGTCCTTTGTTGTTGTTTTAGGACAGAAAACAATCAAGTACTTTATGCTCACGGTTTTGATGGTTAAGTGTCCTTTTGAGGTGCCCTTGCAAGTGTTGTATTATCCCAATGTTAGCACATGAAATATACTCAAAACAAATAACACTACCTCTAGATATTTACAACTCTAAATGTTGATTTACAATTCTAAGCATGCATGAAATTGACACATATGTTTTCGGTCAACATGACCCTGGATAAACCCCCCCCCCCCCACACCAGTTTGGAATGAAAGTGTATATAAGTGGTGTCTAAAGCATGAGATACAACAAGTAATACAATACAAAGGAACCTGTATACATAGAAAGATCCTCTTGAGTCTTGCCAAAGAATCCAATGAGATATGTGCCCAAGTTTAGTGCACCCTCTCCCTTTGTTACTCTGTCCACTGAAGTGAAGCGCCCTCCTTCCTCTTTGACCCAATGAAAAAACCCCACCACAGAAATATTCTCTTGTCTGTTTCCTCTCCACTGAAACAATCAGATCTGACTTCCTCCAAGTATAGATGCTCCCTGCTAGTTGTGTGCCCTCCTCCAATAAAGTGTGATCACCACAAATAATATGGGCTCTAAGCCTCCATGAGCCCTCCATGAATGGAGGCACCCAATATATTCTCTCCCAATGCTTCCATTCCCATCTTCTTTCCCTTCTCCAAGCTCCTTTGGTCAACATGCAAGTGAGAATGAGACTACAAATGCCCAATGCGCCCTCTTTATAGAAATCATAAGCAAAGCTAAAAATGGATGGATGAGATCATCCCATCCCATTTCTAATCAAACGTTGAGATCTTCCAAAAATAATCGCAACTCAAAACTCGCTTTGGCTTAGTTTCCTTATTTCTCTTTATGTCCTCGATTCACCCACAAAGTGAATTAAATGTCACTTTAATGACTTAAGTGACATATTTCACTTTTGACTTAAATCTCCTAAGTGAAAGTGAAATTAGAATCATAAAGTAAAGTAATGAGGGTAATAGTCTCCCCCTTTGTGTTTAGAGACTCACAAACACAAGGGGACCACTTTCCAAGGTACCCAAATATCAACACGGCATCACCTGTAAGTTCTATGGTCATCTCTAAGTTGTACTAGCATGACATATCTAACATGATGTCAATGCATCATATCTAATTTGTATGTCATATCTAAGTTGTACTAGCATGGCCATATCTAGCATGATGCGGCTCACCAGCATCGTATCTAAGCTATACTAGCATGAACATAACTAGCATGATGTCAATACAGCATATCTAAGTTGTATGTCCACCTCTAAGTTGTATTATCATGATGCTCCTCGTGCCAGTGTATCATCAACAACTCTAACCATCTGTATCATATATGAGTTGTATTAGCATGATCATATCTAGCATGAAGCAAGCATCATCTCTAAGTTGTATGAACATCTCTAAGTTGTAATAGCATGATACAGATCCACAACTCACTAACAGTCCATGATGCCACATATCAGTGCTCCCTCCCAACCGAGGAAGTCATCTCCTCCCTTTCAACCAAGGGAGCAATATCCACGAGCCCCAACTTGTCCCTCAAGTATGCAAACTTTATTTTGGACAGAAGCTTAGTCAAAATATATGTTGTTTTCTCATCAGTGGAGATATACTGGAGAACCAATTCTCCCCTATGGACTTTATCACGAAGAAAATAGTACTTGATCTCAATGTGCTTCGACCTGTCATGGAACACTGGGTTCTTTGAGAGATTCACACATCTCTGGTTATCAAAATATATCACAGTCAAATCGAGCACCTGATCAAACATTCTAGAAACCAGCTTACGGAGCCACATTGCTTTCGTACAAGCATCACAAGTTGCAATATACTCTACTTTTGCAGTGTTGAGTGCAACAGAATTCTATTTCCTGCTATCCCATGATATCATAGCAGATCCCAAACTGAAGCACATACCAGAAGTACTATTTTTGTCATCTGCACTCCCTACCCAAACTGAATCAGTAAGTCCATGCAGTTTCCCATAACTGTTTGAGTCATATCTCGAACCATAGTTTATCATCCCACGAAGATACGCTTTGCAGCTGTCCAATGCTCATGTCTAGGTTCCACCTAGAACTGGTTCAAAATGTTCACAACAAATACATCAATGAGCCAATCAATTGTCGGTACAGGGACAAGTTTGTTGGATTAGAATCAAAGTCTCGCAACTTCCTCATATATGTCACCGAGGGAGTTGCCATGGATTTTCAATCCCATCCCAAACTTCTGAAGAATATTTACAGCATACTTTTTTTGCCACAGGAAGATTTCACCACACTTCGGTTATACTTTTAATCCCAAATAATAATGCATGAGACCAAGATCCTTCATATCGAATTAAGAGGCTAACTCCCTCTTACATTGAATAATGAGAGGTTCTACACCAAGCTCATAGAGATTGTTTGAGTCCATACAAGGCCTTCTTCATACATGGGTTTCTCTCGAGTGTACCCTAAAACCTTGAGGTTTCTCTATGTATACTCAACTACTCCATTGAGCAAAGCAGTCTTTACATCTATCTGATGTAAACTCCAACCCATGGATGTTGCAAGAGATACGATGGATCTACTAGAGGTGTATCTAGAAACTGGAGAAAACTTCTCATCATAGTCTTCTCCCTCATGCTGGGAGAACCCTCTTGCCTTGTATTTATCGATACTCCCATCTGATGCATGCTTTATCTTGTAAACTCATTTACAAACTTTTCTTAGGTCTAGGTATGATTTCCCATACATCATTTTTCATGATGGATTGATATTCTTCCAACATGTCTTCCTTTAGAATTGGTACTTGGTGAGATCACCTATCTCACAACTTGATGGAGTCATCTTCTCCATGTTTTCAACTGTCACTCTAGCTCCTTCTTAGAGATATCGCCTGTGACCTTCTCGGAACAAGAACAACAAGAGAAAGAGTATTTCCAATAACATTTTCAGAAGAACATATCTATGGTAACAAGGATCATAGAATTACCAAGGTGACCTTCCTAGGAACAAGAAATATCTCCTAGAGGATATGTTAGTTTATTTTGCAAACAAGTACAATAAGCATCTATATCAATATTACTTACATACAACCAAGTATGCCTAGCAATAATAGAACCCTTCAAAGATTGTTGTCTCAACTATAGTATTTACTTATACTATAGCAACTATCAAACTTGAATTGTGCAAATTGAAACTTAACAATTTGATCAATCAAACCTAGAACTTGGAGCCTCAACTACTTGTTCCTCTGAATGTATTGAATCCAAGTTCACTGCTTGGACAAGGTCTCTTGTACATTCCCTGCAAAATACACTCATGCTTTGCTAGATGATATAACATGAAAAGCATATACAAGTGCATACCTTTGAAATTTGCAACATCGTTTAGCTTGTCTTCTAATATGAAACTAGACACCATCTTGTCAAGAAGAGGTTAGAAGCTATAAACTATGAAATTTCAACTTTGACCACAAAATCAATTTTCACCAAAATTCAACCTTTGACTTTGACTTTGACCAAAAACTCAAACTTGAAATTTTTGCTTTTTGAGAGTAGAAATAGGTGAGCTAGGCTAAGGCACACTAGAATATTCAGAAATTAGGTGCAACGCTTCACTTAAGGTGCCCAAAGAGTTGGATTAGAGTTTGTTTCAATTGCACAATCAGAAACCCTAGTTGTAGTTGCAACTGGTGCCACAATGAGCTTAACAAAGAACTTCCATGCTACCTTCCAGTGGTTAGACTATCCTGAAGGTAGTGTGGGCCTAGAACCTGTTAAAATATTCGATGTGCTCATTTTACCATAGACAATATCACTATTGTCACCCAACCATAGGCACGCAGCCACCCCCGAGCACCATAACCTTTTCTATATAGAATGATTCTGGAAGTAGCACTAGAACCAACAAATAACCAAGATAGATCATCTTTCTCCAAAGATAGCTCACCAAACATAAAGTCCCAAAGCCACAAAACAAGAACAATACTAAGTTGCAACAGTTGCAGTTTCACTTACCAAGAATACAACCAAGAACACCACCAAGAGATACTAGAGGATAGGGCACACATATTAGGCTAGATGGTGCTAGAGAGAGAGACCAAGAACCATCCCAGAAGATCCATCTTCCATCCTTCCAGCTATAGTTCCAAACTTTCACCAGACTTGACTGAGAGAGTGTGTGAAGTGTGTGTGTACAAATGAGCTAGATCATCTCTTATTTATAGTGTTTCTTGTCACTTGTTTGGGTCGACTTGTCCTTTTAGAATCTAATACTTTAATATTAATTATTTTACTGAGCTGACTTGTCTTCTAGGGTTTTTACACATCTTTTTAGGGTTTCTCTTGCTTCCGGAATATGTTATTCTAGCCAAAGGTTACACATGGAGGTTAATACCTCCCATGGCTATTGTAACATCAACAAAGGTTACTACCAGTCATGGGATTCATTATACAACAGTTTGTACATTGGACCTCAATGGCTATACAAATTCAAATAGGGTTGGTGATAGCATGTATCACATATCCACTTCAGGGTACTTTCTTATTTTTGGATACGATCCCATTTGTTGGTCGAGTAAAAAGAAATCAGGGATTGTTTTATCATCAGCAGAGGTAAAGTACAAAGGATTGGTCAACATTACCATTCAAGCTCTATGGTTATAGAAATTCCTCATCGATCTTGGTATCCTATTTCATCGTTCGACTATCATCTAGTGTGAAAATCAAAGCACACTAAAATTTTGTAAAGATATTGTGTAGCGGAAGAGAAAAAAACACATCGAGATCCACGTGCATTACATCAAAGAGTTGATTCATGACAAGATCATCGACTTGCATTACTATCCTTCCTCAGAACATATTGTCGACATCTTGATCTCCAAAACCTTCACCAAGAAAAAATACCACTTGTTCTTGGAAATACCATTCGACCACCCTTTATTTATTCATTCGTGTTGATGGGTATTAGGCTTACCTCTGCTGCAATCCAGAGGTGACTTCTGGTGCTAACACACACTTTGCTTCAGGATAAGCTAATGTCGTGCAAGTATTGCAAACATATTAGCTCATTTGCAATCATATTTTCGATGTTATCATTAGTAATGTTGTCAACATGGATGATAGTGTCTTTAGTAAAATGTGACAGGGTACAAGTGGCTAACAATATGCTGTCAGTTATCATGATTGTTTTATAGTTGATCTTGATGAGACAAGTGCACAAGACAGAGTTTAAAGACACAGAACAAGTCGAGTGACCTATCCTACACTTGATGACTGGTCAGTAACCTTTTGGAGGACCAAAATGTATTTAGTGGGGAGGTGTGATCCATAATTGGATCTAGGGACCAAAATGGGTCCAGGAAGGCCTAAAAATCAAAGTTCTCAAAATGGTTTCAAAATGGACATGTGCGTAGGCCTCATTGATACAAACCCAATGCAACTTGAACAGGCTCAAACAAACATCGTATGATCAAGATATCATGATTTGTTCATTTCATCAAACAGGAAAAAAAATGCTAGCTGTACAATCCATACAGTGTTGATGTGGAAGCTTACTGTACATGTCGTATGATCGTATAGATGACATGGCAAGGTACAGTGGATGCTGACGTGGACAGGTATAGGTGGACCAATCAGAGTGTGACATGTGTCACCATTGCAAGGGTGACATATGGCACGTCTGTACGACTGACATGGCAGGGTCGTACAGTGGTACAACGCGTGGAAGACGTGGTAGGTACAGTGGCATGTGACTGGGAAGAAACCTCGAAATATATGTGGACAAATCAGCATTGGACACATGGTGTATAGGTGGGTGAATGAAATGGTGCACGTGGCCCAGTCATGGGATGCCACGTGGCACCCATCCATTGGTTAATGTTTTGGCAAAAAAAAATTGGCGACTAAATTTATTACATTAAATCTAAAAAGAGATAAAAATGATTTATTCCTCTTTAAGTGTAGCATGTAAATCACATTGAGCATGCACCTCAACAAAACATGAATCCACCATCACCAAATGAATATAGACTGAACCTTAACCCACAACCACCAAATACAAACTTTGAAATTGATGGCTTTAGTCGTTAAGAACCATAATAAAATATTTAAGAAACACTAGAGGGTCCTCACACCTTTCACTCGCTCCAATGTTGGAAATGATTGTTTCTTACATTGCTAATTCCCAAATCTAGTTATATCATATTTTTTATTACAAGTCTATAATATTTGACTATATAGGAAGGGTTTAGAAAGGAACTAGATGAGAGATCTAAACATTTCATAAAAATATTTGATGACCTTATTTATTGACCTTATAACCATAACACACCCTCCAATGACAAAGAAACACATCTGCAAGGACTAGTGCACCTACCAATGTATTGTAAACAACTATATGGATAGGTGATTCATGGTGTTCGATAAACCATTCTGCAATAATAGGAAGGTACCATTGTATTTTCTTAGAAAATTATGGGGTGAATTTGTTTTAGGACAACATGTCAACTACTTTGATATTGATGAATTCTAGGGTGTGGGTCATGGGTCCACACAGGATCGATGAAATTCTGGGCATGACCCATTGAGAGGGAATTTCCCTCTGAGGCAGAGGCATATCCCCCTCGCCCAACATCCTCCCATTTTAGAAAAAATTAGCTAGGCTCAAAATTCCATTTCCAACTTGACCCATAGCTTACTACAACATAGCAAGTTCGTTTCACCATCTTTCTAGGAGGGGTCTTCAAGCAATGGTGGGGGAGGGGTTGGATCTTGAGGCCCTGCAATAGAGTATAGCTAGGAGATGCCACATGGACACACTATGTATTCTTGTCCTAGTTCATGTGATTCTCATAGATGATTGAGTTGTGAACATACTTTTTATGGGTTGATGGAGTACACTACATATGATATTTTCATGAAGGAGGTTAGTATCAAATCATACATCTATACTTCATTGTTTACATATAAATTACAAATCACTAGTTTTATATATATCTTATTGTGTCATTTTTTTTCTATATTCAATGATTTCATGTGTACAATTGCTATGATCTGATAGTTGAACTTCATCACCTTGAGATGCATTAGTGACAATATCCAACATTAATGCAGTAGTTTCATCGTCTTGCTCATCGGGTGCTCAAAAGGAGGCTTTTGCCCACTCAATTGTCTATTGTCATTTTCCACTACATTCCAATACGAGGGGGTTCGTGCCCCCTCTTCATTGCACTCTATTGTTGCTACCAAGCCAGGTAAAATCAAAGGAGGCCGCACAAGAATCATTAGAGAACAAGCATAAACAACACACCCTAGTTTGTATTCAATATCCAAGCCCTAGAAGAGTGAAGTAAGCAAAAAAAGGAGTCTCGATGATACACTATTATTATGTTAGATAAGTTTACATTTTAAAATAATCATCAATTACCATTCCATGCATTTGTATTTGCATGTGCTAAATACCAGTGTTAGGCACAATCCACAATCTTCTTGCATTTTTATCAATCTTCTTGTATTTGTGTTTTCCATTCATTTGTATTTGCTTGTGCCAACTACCAATGTTATGCACAAACTTTTTGTATTTTTATCATATCCATTGTTCTTCTTTGTTCTTTTAATTTTTACATCCAATCCTCTTTACATAAATATAGATTGATGTTTTTTTTTAACACGCACTTAATTTTTTGCGACTAGATTAATTACATTGAACTTCTTGATTATGGTTCAAAATCAATGTGCAGTCACCGTGCAATTTTGGAGGAACCGAGGGTAGTGGGGTTTATATGCTTTTCTTGTAAATATGGCTGCAACAAATAAATTTAAATGTAAGTGGGCAATAATGTTGTTTATGTTTTTATTTTTAAATATTACAAAGTGCAATTAATTTTAACATGTTAAATGTTATTTGTAAAGTTGATTTTGGAAACCTAGATCTCAATTGTGAATGTTGATATGCAATTCAAGTTGCATGCAATTATAAAAGAAATTGTCGGGTTTTCATCTAACTATTTGTGTTTTGATAATTTTGTTTTGGTATTAGTATTATGCCCAATCTCAACTAAAACTTAATTTCGTTTTAAATGTCTTTGCAATTACATGTTTAAATGAATTGAAATTTTTTACTCTATGTAATGTAAATGATGAGTCTTTTATGTTTTGTTTATAGAACTATAAAATCTCCTCTCAATCCTTTTTTTTTAAGATTTAAATTTTGATAGATCCAATTTTAATGGAAATGATGACACAACCATGCCTATGCTTAGAGGCTTAAAGATATTAAATCTCAATCATTACATATGAAAATCAACAAGATAGTGTAATATTGGTATAAGGGTGTTGGATTAATAAATTAATGTGTTGTATTAATAAAATTTGTATGGTAAAACTTGCCTTCAAATATTACAAACATTAATTTGTAAATGGTGTCATTAGATAAATTGTAGCCTTATTTTTAATTCATTCAGATGTAATTGTCACCAATTTTTCTTTAAATAAATTTTGTTGTAGGTGAAAGTTAATGTAAAAAATGAGGTTATGGTTCTAGATATTTGAGATAGGAATATAACTACCACATTCAATGATGGAAAATTGAAGGTAGTTCCTTCTTACAATTACCTAGATCTTGAATTGTATTCCAATTATAATTGCAACTTTTGTGTGGAGAAACTTGAATTAGGAGGTATGAAACCCTCTATTCTATGCAAAACAATATGGCTGAATTTAGTTATGGAATTCAAAATTGAAAAACATCCTCTAAAAAATATTGCTATAGACATTGGCTTGGTATAGTTGTCTGTATGATATTAACATTCAAATACATGGGTTGCCATTAAAAGAACAACATTTTGCCCATTTATTGGACATATATAAACAAGTTAGGCATATGAACATAAATGGATTATTGCACCAAGCAAAAATTGTGGCCCAAGATAAGGGCTAGTACTATGATGAGATGGACTGAATTAAAAAATGGGGAATTGAAGGGGCAGATTTTCTCAATGAACCATTGCTACAAAAAAATGTAATAGACAAGTTGTGGCAAGAACCTTGTGCACGATATTCTATCAAGGCAAGATCATCCCAATGATTACCGACACATAATAACAATACACCCAAGAGAAGATATACATGCATAAAAATCATATACTTTGTGAATTCAAGTTAGGTTATCATCACTTGACAATTGAAATAATGAGATGGAAACATATGAACCAAGAAGAACACCTATGCACATTTTGAAAACAAGGATAAATTGAGAATGAGATACATGTGACATAATGTGTTGTGTCATTTTCCTATTTTCAAACAAGTAAGACTCAAGTACTCAAAATAACATGCAAATTTGAACAACTTCAATAACTTGTTGAGTTTTCTAGCAAAACAAACGGGCATTTATATTAAGGATTTTTTAGACACCACACATGAATGATCATATAGTTAGTTAAGACATCCTTGATATGATGTCAAAAAATATAACTAAATTCAAATATATGGGCATTCACTAAAGGTCAATGAAAAATTGTGTGGCAATGGCGTGCCCAAGAACACACATGTGTTCTTAAAAGAAAGCACATTTTCTTGTTCCTATAGCCTTGGAACTCCTTGAACCACTACATAGCTTGCCAACTTAGATTTTTTAGGAATGCGAATGTGTTAGCACTAGAATTCACCCTCTGATTGCAGAGAAGGTAAGCCCAGTACCCATCAGAGTTTAAATGTCACAGGTTGGTTTTAAAGAGGCCGAATGGGCGTAGACCCAAGACAATATCGCTTTAACTCAGAAAAAAGGGACCAGCATGCACAAGTAGGTGAGGTCTTGATCAACTTCAGTCAACAAGTTGAGCTTAAATATGATCAAAGAGAATAATTAGTGATAAAGAATGATGGGGGACTGCTATGGGCATTAGGCCTTTCAGCATCTCAAGGAGGAAAAGCTCGACTTCAAGAGCAATATGGAACCCAAGCTTCAGACATTGAAATATGGTGCAAGAAACACAGTTATAGTAGCAGGATGATCAAACCTTCATCATCCTACAACTACAACAACTCGACTAGATCTTCCATGCCTGAGCCATCCAATGTAAGAGGGAAAAGACAACACAGGAAACTGATTAAAACTGGTCGTGATGCCATTGTGATCAAACCTACATCACAAAAACATAACTACCCTCGACTGGATCATCCATGATCGAGTGTTCTAACACAACTGTTATAGAGAAATGGAAAGGAAGTTGAATTTCATTAAACGAGAAGTCTCAAATACAAATACATAACTAGAAGAACCAGAGCTTCATCAAAACTTTACAATGTGGGAGCCTAGCTCAACCATCGACCTTAACAAAATGATAAAACTGCCTATATATACTCAGAAATGTTGCAACCACCAAGAGTGTGATCGGACCACTGCATTAACATTTTCATTCGGCACCTTCTCTATCAGATTGTGCAGGCCTCCTCATGTCATATGCGAGCCAGACACAGTTATGTGCTTTATAGGAAAATATGTACATAAGGAAGCTTCGGATTGACAGTATGCCTTTACGACCGCTCTCTACATGTTTTCCATTTATGGGGTGAGACAGTGGATCAGTTGCCACTCCTTTTTCATTTACATCTTCTTCTCAGGATCGAAACAAGGCTAAATACCCAAGGGTTGATGTGTGTTGATGACGACTCTACACTGCAGGTCTATGAAATCCACATCCTTCCTCTTTTGCGCTTCCAAAATATCGAGCCTCTTGTGCCAGCTCCTTATTCATCACCCCTTCATGCTTGTGACCTCGGGTTGTGACCTGGGGCTCCACCTCTGAGTGCTTCATAACTTTGGGCTTCAACCACATCGGCACTTCGGGCTTCGGCCACTTTGCACTTCGGCCACTTCGACCACTTCGTCACTTCGCGCTTTATGCATCTCTCATTTCAAATTTCCTGAAGTGTCTTTCTCTGTAGCTCGGATCTGGCGCCACATGTCCCTCTGGATCAGACGACTCCTACTCACTTAGGGTTTCGGGACTTCAGACTTTGATAAACAACTTTAGCAATATTTTGAACTCCTGATTCCTGCAATAATTTTCCACCGTCGATCTCTCCTAATGAGATCTGCAGTACAGATTTAACCTTTGCTCTACCTTGGGACTTCAAACTTTTTTCCATGGTGCTATACTTCGCGCACTTTCAGATTCTGAACACCCCCAAATCGTCGATCTAAAATTCACATGGAATCCCAACCGTTGGAAGCTGAACTCGCTTGTTTTCTTGATTCGAGTCTGGAATGGGTCTCTTTGAAAGGTGCGCTTTGAAATTGATACTTATACTCACGTAAGAAAAGGATTGGGTTGCCCTGCGGCCCTTAGACATCTTTATGTGATAACATTTGGCTCCACAGGGGATGGCATGCTCCCTGTGAGCTGCCAAGAATGTGCAGTTCCAGTTCCTTAGTTGTTGGGCTATGGAGTCTAGCTCAAAACGTTCACCAAAGAAAACATGGAAATATGTACACTACTCTAATTACAAAAAGAAAGCAAACACACATGCTCCATAAGGAGATTATTTATGTACAAACCTAAGCTAACTAATTTTTACAAAGTGCTAGGTGAAAGAAAACTTCCACCATAGCCATTCAAGTGGATTCCTAACTGGAAACTCACTTACTCTGTCAGTGATTGATAACAGATAATGCAATCATGACAGTAGAACTATTGCATCGTTTAGCCTCCCTCCTAGTGATAAAATCAGGATAAAGCTGGGCGGCTCCAAAATATGAAGGAAATGCAAATCCATGTACTCTGTTACCAGCTCATAGAACAAGTGACAAAATCCATGAAGTTGACAACAGAAGGCATGCTCTGCTTTACAGTTACTCACTCATGGCTAGATGTCTCTGGTAAGCACAGGTGAGTGAAAGGTTGATGCAGGTCGATGGATCTCAGGTGATGGTTTCTCACTTATAGTCTTTTGGTAGGATATAAATGGATCCTTTGGCTCTTCCTCTCCTTCTTCATGGCTCTCCCAAGGATCAGAGTCATAATTATCATAAACATGATAATGGGAAATCTCTGCTCTTGGTCTTCCGCAGGCCCGGGATGGTTGATTTCCATACAAGTTTTTTCCTCAATGTATAAAGGAAACGGCTATGTTTCATGTTGTTGTAACGCCTTCATATCCATCTCAGAATTTGATTCATAACTGTCATACACAGGTTGATTGCTCCCCAAGTCATCAAAAATTGATGCAGGGATCTGTTGCTCTTCATATGAATATACAACTATTTCTTCATTTAAATCCGAGACAGCGGGTGCATCAGGGGCATAATATGCTACCTCTATGGCTATGAAATCCTCAACCTCGCCATCATGAGCAGGGTGGCCAGGAAAATTTTCTCCTAGAACTGGAAACCTCTCTACATCCCTTTCAAACGAGCAACAAGCACGTTCTGCTTTCAGTTTTTCTAATTCTATAGAAAGTGATTTTACCTACTCCACCAACTCACCCAAAGAATCTCCTTCATCTTCATAGTATTCATCCTCACAACTTCCATCAGACACAGCCATATCTTAAATACATTATTTATATTCCTCGCAACAATTATGACAGATTAACTCAAAGGAATAAAACTTTTGACAATGCCTATTGAAAGATGCATGAAATTCTCCCAAGGAGGAGATGCTAGCAGGGGGTAAAGAGTTATACCATTCATGAGCATTTCCTGCTAATGAGAACATGAACATATTCAACAATACATCCTCATGATGTATCTCTGTTACACATCAAAATTACTCACTTCAATAGTGTCACAAGTGTTGTAAGTGTCACATCTTGTCTGCAAGTGTCGCATCTTGACCACAAGTGTCGCAAAAATCATATTGTTATCTTTCCTATGTCATCTCTCTAACAGCATCATAAAGAAACTTAAGACACCTCAAAATATTGGTTTGGAAGAGGAGAAGTCATTTGATGAAGAGTACAAGTCTTTTGCCACTGAGAAAACCACTAAAAAATCAATTTTGGAAGGTAGCGCTCCCCTATACACTGTCAGAGAGCATTGGCACTCCCTAGCTCTTATTGGGGGAGCGTTATAAAGCTCTAGTGCCCCTTTTGGGGGAGCGCTACCCTTTCTGAGTGATTTTTGGTTTGTTGAGATAAATCAGGGAAGAATCCCCTCAATCTTTGAAGGTGGTTGGATTCAAATATGAGGTCAAGGCATGATCTTAGGGAAGGTCCAAAACTGAAGGAGAAGAATCCTCAACTTATCCCAAATATCTCTCAAGTGGTTGGGCCTCTCAAAGCTTATATAAGAAGGCCTCCTCATGGTGAAAGAGGGAGGAAAATTGGATATATCAAACCTATGATCTCATAGGTAAGGAGAGACATCATTGAAGCATCATCATTCTGTGTGTGGATTATTTGAGCAAGGGTCTAGACAAAGAGAGCTTGGTGAAGTTGTTGCACCTACAGCCATGGTTGTAAGATTTTCACTTTGTTCTCATTAATATAAATCAATGCTTGGCCTGTTTCGTTTAAAGTTTGTGTATGTTTCATGAACTTGTTTATTTCATAGATCCATTATGAAGCTAACCATGGTAGAGTAGGAAGTATCATTTTTGTTGTTCATTGTATTTCAGGACCTTCTAAATAACTTGGAGATCAAGATCAGCTTGGATTGAGCAAGGACAAACGTCGTAGAAAGGTATTTACTCTTCTTCATTCTTCTTCTTTGAATAGTTCAGCTTCATGCAAAGGAAAGTCAGTGTCCACAATAGCAATTTTTTGTCTTGGTCTTAGGAGTCTAGAGCCCAAGAGAGAATCCACTTGTCTGAAGGGGGATTTCTCTGTAACAATCTCCCACTAATGCATGAGTTCATGAAACTTATGGAGATGATGAGAAGGGTTGTACTCTTTACTCTCTTTAAATATGGAAAAATAATCAACCCACTCGTCTGGAGTAGGAACAACATTAGGAAAACCAGGAACAATAGAAGAATTGAAGGGAGAAAACCTTTGAGCCAAGATTTTGTCCATTTCTAACCAGTGGAGTCGCTAATCGATTCTTTAATCATGGAGTCACTAGGTGAATGATATTCAGAATGAGTGTGTATGGTCTTTGTTCACCGTCAAATACCATATCTGATCATTTTTTTCTCCCAGGGAACTTCATGTATAGCTAGAAGTAGTCGCACTGAAACAATGGAGTCGAGACAGTGGAGTCACCTCAGTGGAGTCGCCAGGTGCAAGCGCAATATTCAATGGTTCTGATATCTGATGCACCCTCAGAATCAGAAGCTCATTGTCATCTACCCAAGGAAAGGTCTTGAATTTGTTCCCCGACAGTGGTGCCAGAAATGTTAGCACTAGAAGTCACCCTCCGATTGAAGAGAGGGTAAGCCCAGTACCCATCAGAGTTTAAATGTCACATGCTGGTTTTAAAGAGGCTGAATGGGCGCAGACTCAAGACAATATCACTTTAACTCAGAAAACATGGACCAGCATGCACAAGTAGGTGAGGTCTTGATCAACTTCAATCAACAAGTTGAGTTTAAATGTGATCAGAGGGAAGACTTAGTGAGAAAGAATGATGTGAGACTGCTATGGGAATCAATCCTTCCAACAGCTCAAGGAGGAAAAGCTTGACTTCAAGAGAAATATGGAACCCAAGCTTCAGACATTGAAATATGGTGCAAGCAACATAGTTACAGCAACAAGATGATCAAACCTTCATCAAATTGCAACTGCAACAGCTCAACTGGATCTTCCATGCCCGAGCCATCCAATGTAAGAGGGAAAAGACAACACAGGAAACTGATTAAAATTGTAAGCAATGCCACTGTGATCAAACCTACATCACAACAGCATAAATACCCTCGACTGGATCATCCATGCCCAAGTGGTCTAAAAAAGTTGTTACAAAGAAATGGAAAGGAAGCTTACTTTCATTAAATGAGAAGTCTCAAATACAGATACATAACTAGAAGAACCAAAGCTTCATAAAAACTTTACAATGCGAGAGCCTAGCTCAACCATCGACCTTAAAAAAATACTTAAACTGCCTATATATACTCAGAAATGTTGCAACCACCAAGAGTGTGATCGGACCACTACCTTAACGTTTTCATTCTGTGCCTGCTCTATCAGATTATGTAGGCCTCCTCATGTCAAATGCGAGGCATACACAGTTATGTTCTTTACAGGAAAATTTGTCCATAAGGAAGATTTAGATTGACAGTCTGCCTTTACGGCCGCTCTCTGCATGTTTTCCATCTATGGGGTGAGATAGTTGATCAGTCACCACTCCTTTTTCATTTACGGCTTCTTGTCTAGATCTCAACGAGGCTAAATTCCTATGGGTTGTTGTGTGTTGTTGTTGGTTCTACACTGTAGGTCCCGTGAAACCCGTGACCTTCCTCTTTTGTGCTTCCGAAATCTCAAGCCTCAGGTGCCATCCCCTTCTTCATCACCCCTTCATGCTTGTGACCTGGGGCTCCACCTCTTAGCGCTTCGAAACTTCGGGCTTCAGCCACTTCGGCACTTCGGGCTTCGACCACTTCAACACTTCGGGCTTCGGCCATTTCAAAACTTCAAGATTTACGCATCTCTCATTTCAAATTTTTCGAAGTGACTTTCTCTGCAGCTTGGATCTGGCTCCATGTGTCCCTCTAGATCGGATGGATCCTACTCACTTCGGGTTTCGGGACTTCAGACCTTTGATGAACAACTTTAACAATATTTCGAACTCCCGATTCCCGCGATAATTTTCCACCGTCGATCTCTCCCGATGAGATCTACGGTCCATATTTAACCTTTGCTTGACCTTGGGACATCGGAACTTTTTCTATGGCACTATACTTCACGCACTTTTGGATTTCGAACACCAGCAAATCATTGATCTAAACTTCACATGGAATCCCAGCCGTTGGAAGTTGAACTCGCATGTTTCCTTGATTCGAGTCTGGAATGGGTCGCTCTGAAAGGTGCGCTTTGAAATCGAGACTGACACTCACACAAGAAAAGGATTGGGTCACCCTACAACCCTTAGATAGATTTATGTGATAACATAATGCATTAAAAATGTGTGTGTTCCCATGTTTATAAATAAAAAGAAATAATATTGTCGATTGTGTTGTTACACAATTGCACAACATGTCTTTGGAAACTGCCAATAGGATGTTCGTGAAGGAGTGATTTGAGGAGGCATTGGAGGAGTGTTTAAGTGCCAATATAACGTCAATGTTGACTTCTTCCCTGATTGGTTCAAGGTAGGTTTACTAAAAATTATTTCTTTTGTATTTCATACTTGTTTTAAATCTAAAAGAGATAAAAATGATTTATTCCTCTTCAAGTGCAAAATATAAATCATATGGAGCCTACACCTCAACAAAACATGAATCCACCATCACTAAATGAATATAGACCGAACCCTAACCCACAACCACCAAACACAAACTTTTAAATTAAAGCAGGGTTTTAGTCATTAAGAACCCTAATACAAGATTTAAGAAACATTAGAGGGTCCTCACACCTTTCACTCACTCCATTTTTGGAAATGATTGTGTCTTCCATTGCTAATGCCCAAGGTTAGTTATCTCGTATTTTTTATTGCAAGTGTATAATGTTTGACTATATAGGAAAGGTTTAGAAAGGAACTAGATTAGAGATATAGACATTTCAAAACAAGATTTGATGACCTTATTTATTGAACCTAGAACCATAACACAACCTCCAATGACAAAGAAACACATTTCCAAGGACTAGTGCACCTACCAACCTATTGTAAACAACTATATGGATAGGTTGTTCATGGTGTTTGACAAACCATTCTACAATAATAGGAAGGTACCATTGTATTTTCTTAGAAAATTATGGTGTGAATTTGTTTTAGGCCACCATGTCAACTACTTTGAGATTGATGAATTCTACGGGGTGGGTCATGGGTCCATACAAGATCGATAAAATGCTAGGCATGACCCATTGAGAGGGTATTTCCCTCTGAGGCAAAGGCCTATCCCCCTCACCCAACATCCTCCCATTTTAGAAAACATTAGCTAGGCTCAAACTTCCATTTCCAACTTGACCCATAGCTTACTACAACATAGAAATTTCAGTTCACCATCTTTCTAGGAGGTATATTCAAGTGATGGTGGGGGAGGGGTTGGATCTTCGGGCCCTGCAATAGAGTATAGCTAGCAGAGGCCACATGGAAACACTATCTATTCTCTTCCTAGTTCATGTGATTATCATAGATGCTTGAGTTGTGAACATACTTGTTATGGGTTTATGGAGGCCACTGCATAGGATAGTTTCATGAAGGAGGTTAGTATCAAATCATACCTCTATACTTCATTGTTTACATATAAATTACAAATCACTAGTTTTATATATAGCTTATTGTGTCATTTTTTTCTATAATTAATGATTTTATGTGTACAATTTCTATGATCTAATAGTTGAACTTCATCACCTTGAGATGAATTAGTGAAAATATCCAACATTAATGTAGTAGTTGCATCATCTTTCTCATTGGGTGCTCAAAAGGAGGCTTCTTCCCACTCAATTGTTTGTTGTCATTTTCCATTACATTCCAATATGACAAGGTTCGTGCCCCCTATTCAGTGCACTCCATTGTTTCTACCAAGCCAGGGGAAATCAAAGGAGGCCGCACAAGAATCATTAGAGAACAGGTGTAAAAAACACACCCTGCTTTGTATTCAACATCCAAACCATAACAGAGTGAAGTAAACAAAAAAGGAGTCTCGGTGATACGTTACTGTTATGTTAGATAAGGTTACATTTAAAAAATTAAAGTCGACTCAATTATTAAAAATTAACAATAATAAAAATAAAGTTGACTCAATCAAAATAAAACAATTATACAAACCATTACATATTACACACATATGTATACTACTTACATATACGAGAACATCTAAAATATTAATTCCTTCATATTAAATGGTAATAAAAAAAATTACACCTTGAGAAATTTGATCCCTCTATATAAAGGTGGTTGAGATAGAATTTCATATTTCTATGTATAGAATGTACACAAAGGTCTAAATCTCTTCATTTTTTTTGCATTTTCTTGCCTAGAATCTCCTTTTTTTTTCTCATTTTATAAATATATTAATGCCCAAAAATTATTAACCAAGTCCCATGACCCGGATTTTATGAGTAGAATGAAATGAATACAGATTATTAAAAGATGCTTAACACAAAATAACAGAGATACAATAAAATTGGTTTTCTATTCAATAAGGAAATAAGCTGAAACTGTAAAATGCAGCGGAAAACAAGCCTGCTAGAATGGTGGCGTCTTATCTCTGAGAAGATATGTGACGGCTACACGCATTTGCAAGAAGATGGTTACAATGAGGCTCTGAAGGCTTTTTACAATAAACAAGAATTTCAAAAACCCTAGACATCCAAAAACCTAACCCTAGGAGATGAAGTGCAAAAAGTCATGTGGGCCCGTTTGGGTAAGTTAATACATCAACTTCTTGGGGTCGTAACTTTTGCATACGATCTCCGTTTTAGGCACGCAATACCCCCTTGGAAAGGTCTAACCCAGAAGAAAAAGAAAAATATTGGCCCAGGTCAGTGTTTTCGACAATCACCTAGGCCCCAAATACCCAAAAAACGTCGTTTAGGGCCTCAAAACAACCCTGGAAGTTTGGAACCCGAAAAACTGTCAAAAAACTGCCAAGGTGGAAAACTATTTTTTGAGCCAGTGGAATAGGTTGGTGGCCACCAATATCCACCTAGATCATCCCAACCATCTACGAGAGAACTTAGTGTTAGAGGATAGGGAAAATGAAAAGGAGAAGAGGAAATCCATGAAAATGTAGATCAAAGATCAAATGTATTCCATGGTAATGGGTGAAACAAAAAAGAGAATAAATGTATACAATAATTCTAATTTTTCATTGTAATTGTATTCTTGAGAAAGAAATGTATTGAAGTGTCTATTCAATCAATTCCACTTGAGAGGTATGACTTTAAAAACTATTATAATTTTGATCCTCTCTAGGTGTCAAGAATAGTCAAAAGAAAGAAGATAAAAAAAATAAACGCTAAATTAATAAACAATCAGCAATGAATTACCACGATCAACAAATGTATTGTACATTTAATCTATTAACCCCTATTGAATTATTAGCACATTAACAAAAAATTATGAACGAGTGTTAATTGTACAAGGATATAGGAACATGACCAATTAGTATGGAATGACCAATTAGTATGGTGAAACATTATGGGATGAATTGGAAGTTTGTCCTTCTATGAAGCTATTTATAACCTCAAATTCCATGATTAGAAATATTTTCCTACATGAAGACCTCTGAAGCATGATGAGAAAGATATTCCCAATGAAAAAGCCAAAAACCTTGCAAATTGGATATATGAAGCATGGAATATGAAACCAAGTTCTTTATGTGTTTACCTTAACTTCGTATAGAATGTGTGCACTATGGGGCCAATCAGGTTGAATTTTGGGAAGTCAAGGGCATATATATAGAGTCTGTATTAGGTATGATTTATGAGATTTGATGATAATACTAGGGTGTACTAGGTATGGAGGCATGAGGAGTACAAAAGAAAATGGTTTGACTATGTGAGACTCTAACGCATAGGATGTATACTTGGGGTTATACTCATGGTGTTGTCAAGATTGGATATAGTCAAACTCACAAAGCCTTAAGGTATAGAATTATTATCTCCTACATGGACTTGGAAAACCATGTGTTTAAGAGAACAAATCATCCAAGAATACATGGAGGCAATCACAGAGGAAGAATGGGTCAAAACCATCAATAAGTCTATCAGGTCAAGCTATGATGAAATATGAGTTTTTGCACAAAAAAAAATATGTAAAATAACAAGGTTGCCATGTCTTGTATATAAAGGGGATTGAGAGAGAATCCATGTTTCTAGAATTAGAATGTCCACAAAAGTCCAAATCCCTTCCTTTATTTTTCATTTTCTTGCTTAAATTCTTCTTTAACTCTTTCAATGTCATTAGGCTTTATATTCTAAAACTATTTATTCTTAAAAATTCTTAACCAATACCCAATCATCTACCAAAGAACTAGGCCTTGAAGAATAGGGGAAATAAACAAAAAATAAATATTTATAAAGAAAAAATAAAGAAAAATCAAAAGTCTTCCTTGGTGATGGGTTAACCGAAGAAGAAAGAAAATAAATACAATTATCTAAACATTATCTAAAGTGTATTCTAGTTAAAAAAGGTATTTAAATACCTATTTGATGAGTGCCACCTAAGAAGTTTAAATTTGGAGACAATTATAATTTGGACTTTTCTAAATATTAAAAATATAAATTGAAAAACATTATAATTTGATCTTTTTAGAGATTAATAAAAAGTAAGAAAATCTAAAAAATATTAGTGGAATAACAAATAATCAACCATAAATTATCATTATGAATATATTTATAAACCTCCTTGGTAACCCTATTTTTTGGAAACTGTTTATTTACGTCACGCGTATATGTTATCTTTGTTATTACGCCATAATTTTCTCTATAATGAGCGCTATAAGTAAATCAATATGACATAAGGAAACCAATAGTTATTAAATCAATATGACATAAGGAAACCAATAGTTATTAGCTCATGTCCAACACCCTTGGATTAAGAGAATTTGATCTCGTTGTTTAAAAAAAAAGACACCCTTCGATTAATTGTTAAAAAAAAATGCTCAGATATATTTTGGAGTATACCAGTACATTAGTCCAACACCCTTGGGAAAATTAGGCCTCCATGTTTAAAGAAAAAATATTGTGTGCACATGCACTGGTCATTCAACCCTAGACTTAGATACAAGACTATAGATAGAGAGAGAGTGTCCCTTTTGTGCCACATTGATTTTCATGCTCTCCTTCTCCTGGTAAACTTTGTAAATTTTGTAAGCACCTAGACCTACTTTGAATTTATTTTTATCCCATGGAATTCCATTGATTCCTTTCTTCCTACTGCAGCCATTAGACAAAATTTTCATTGCACTCCTTCTGTTATTCTCCCCATCGCTAAATCTTGGATCCTCCCACCGATGATAGGGTTCTATATGACGCCAGAACTTTTCAAAACCATTCCATTCAGAAGAATGAAGAATCCTCTTGCTCTCATCATTCAGCTTCTCCTTGTGGAATCTCACTTGAGAATGAGTATACCTCTCTTTAAATTTAATATGATAGATATTAAAATCCATAATGGGTTGTTCAACACATCTCTCATCCTTCTTTAACATGAATATATATTTGGGAGTTCCATCATATGAGAAACTTCCCTCTGGATTATACCTCCACTTCTCACATCTCTGATATAGGTATTTTACAGACTTAATATGACCTCTTAGAGGTATATTAACCTCAATCTCCACATAAAATGGATTATTCTTCTTTGCATCATTGAAGCTATGGATTAGAGGTTGGGTAACAGGTTGACATTGCCATTGATGTCATTCATAATTTTTTCTTCCATCCAATTTCCACACATAAAAGGAGCCTTGGTTTATGTAACGAACCTAGTTTCTCAATATCAATTTAATACAAATACCATTCTCAGTTCTAAAAGAGGAACAATTGTATAGATACTTTATAGCCTCTATTGGGTATTCAGAAACCCTGTATTGCAAAGATGGAAGATTCTTCCAACTATAGACGGTTACTTCACTAAGATCAAGCATGCTCACATTGTATATTGTTTTGTCATCTTTTGCTCTAATTCTAGTGAAGGCAAATATACAATCATAATTATCATCCAACGCAAACTCTACATGTGTGTGCAATTTTTTCAAGTATTGCATGTATTGGAAGCCTCCATAGAACACGATGATAATTGTAAACCTAGAGACCAAGATAACTATTTGAGTATTTATGTCTTGGAATATAGTATATAACAAGGGATTTGGAGAGGATACGTTGATGGAGACTGGAATATGGTGGAAAACGATGTGTGAGGGAATCAACCCAAGTTCGATTCAACGTCATTAAATCTGACAAATTATACCACGACAATCGTGTTAGGACTTCATCAAGAACAACGTAATTGTGGTGCCCCTGTATTAAATGATCTGGAAAGAGAAAAACATAAATTAAATACATATAAAAACATACATACCTATAATGACGTGATTGGAAGTGGGAGGCGATTCCTCTAAAGGAGATCCTACTTTTTCCTCAGCATGATTGTCATTTTTCCCCTCTAGTTTGTGTTCAAACAGATTCTTTTCCAAAGGAATATCCATTTTACCTATGCACAATTAGATTATAAGAAGCATCATATGCAATTAGATTATATAAAAGCACCTGTTCAATTTCAACTTTAATTAGTACGAGTATGAGCACAAACTATTTTTATTTGTGGGTAAGTTACTCATATCATATATATTATTATTCCTCATTGATATGTTAAAAAACTTTTGAGGTTTCCAGATTATTTGTTGGTTCGTATATTCAGGTTCAAGATTATTTGTCAGCCCTTATATTTGAGGCATTCAACGGGATAGACTTTTATCTATATTAGTTGGATGTTCCTAACCTACACTTAAGAGACTTTGCTATATATTCGTTGGATGCCCATTTTTAATTTTAGAATGAGTCAAAAATTTTGAAATAAATTGAAATATCCTCGCTTATAATGGCATTGGGCAGTGTCATTGCATTAACACACATGGACACATTCGTCAGACAAGACACCTTGGAAAGAAGGCAAGGCTCACATTTTGGGGGTTTCCTTGGAAGGAAGACATCGAACGATGCCTTGGCCCATTGGTAAGACAGTACAAACATGATGCAGAGACTAGGGTAACCATGTGGATAGATAGGGTTCTTTGCAAATAGGGTGCATAGACTTGGGTGCTTTGATGGATAGAAAATGTGCATTGCAAACGAGTTAAGTTAGAGGTACCAAGGAGTGGGAAAGACTTGGCTAGAGACTTGAGGAGTTATAATGTTGAGACTTAGATGGACCAGCTAAGTGGGTGCTCTGTACTTGGGGTCGCAAAAGGTGTTGAGCGTATTCCCTTCGACACATGTTCATTGGGCATGAGTTCATCTAGTGCCTTTGGCACACATGGATGCAAACAATGGTTGTGGATGGACGAACGACCTTGGCGTGCTCGAAATGACTTGGTGTCAAGGGAAACCTAGGCATGGACAACTTGGTTGGATGAATGACTTGTGGGCTTGAGATGACTTGGACGTGGGCCCGATGCGACGGAAAAGTTTGGTGGCACGAGTTGATTTGGGACCACTCTCATGCGACGCGAATTTCCAAGTGATGGGAAAGACATGTATAAGTATTCAAACACCTTATGGAGCTAAGGCATTGATCAATTAATCAATGAAAAAAACAAGCAATCGATCACCAAGAACTGGCAAGGTAAGGATTCTTGTGGTTGTTCCAAGAAGTGGTGTGATGGGGCGACTTGTATTGTCTTGGTGAGGTGGAGAATGGAACATGTTTGTGGAGAAATGCCTATGGAATTTCTTGGATTTTTTTGTACAAATTCATTTGGAAGTTCTAAGAATGAGGTTGGTTTTCCTTATTTACTTTCTATTGTTATAATTGGGTTGCAGGCAGGGTTGTTCCCTCCCCATTGTATTGCATTGTATTGTTTCATATGTAACATTCTTCTATATGGAATAAAAGGGTGTTAGGCACTAGCTTGGTGCCACCCAAATTCATATGTTGTGTGTAATTTGTGTGGATGTTCCATGTGTTGAATATTCATGTTCTTGCATACCTGTAATTTGGCTAAGTGTAGAATTGGTTAAGTATAACTATTGTTGCATAATATTTTGAGACCACAGTTGGATGTGTGCCTAGTATACTTGTTGGATAAATTAGTTGAGGAGGACTTGGTGTATCCTACTTGTTCTATCTCAAGGAGAAGTTATGGGAAGACCTTGAGAGGTGTGGTTTGGTTGTAGTAGGGGTCGGTTGGCCAAGCCACGATGGTTGAGGCAGGGAAGTGTTAGAGCAACTTGGGTGCACCAAGACGGAGTTAAAAATTCTAGGAATATTGTAGGTCCATGATAGGTGATACAAGATCAAACTTGGTGAAGATTTGACACTCTTAACCATTGTCACTTCCATGACAGATGAGATCAGAGAAAACTTGGTGAATCTTTAGTGCTCTTAACCACTGTCACTTCTAAGATAGGTGGTATCATAGAAAACTTGGTGATGATTTGGCTTTCTTCACCATTGTTACTTCCATGATAGGTGATATCTGAGTTTATCAAAGTTTTTTTGAGAATAGATTGGATGTTCCTCTTCACTGGAACTTTTGTGACAAACTTGACTTCATGTTATATTAGGGACTTCACTGAAAAGCGGGGAGCTTGTAATAAGGTGGAGAGATTTGGAGATGAAATTTCAGTCACTTTGGAAATAGCCATGATCAACTCACATAAAAGAGACACATGGCACATATTGGCTTGAAGAGGGGAGGATTTTTCTTTGGTGCGAATGGAAACAGAGATAGGTTTGTGTGAAACATCCTTGTTGGTTTAAAAAAGTTCATGATGGAAGGTCCTAGACATGGATCACAAGATGATGGTAGAAATAGATTTTGTTTTATGGTTGCAATTATCGAAAAAGTTGAATCATTGAACCAACCAAGTGTGACTTCATTCAAGAGGTATGTATGTTCTTTGTTTTTTCATTTTCAGAATGTTGTGACCATTGTTTCTTTGAAGAGGAAGTTAGGAAACTTGGAATAAGGACAAGTGTAGCCCACTTTTATGGTGAAGTTGAAAGATGTGGGATATGCCAGAGTGTTTTAGACTTCAAATATGACCTTGAAAATTTTTGGCACCTCAAGGGAAGGTTGGGGCAGACTTGTGGATGTAATATTAGAGAAACGAGGTACTTGGATGATTCATGACGCAGACCCCTCAACCCTCAAGCTAGATGTTAAGCCCTAATATTGGCTCATTAACCCTTAATTGGGGCATATTAGATTAGTAATGTTGGCTCATTAACCCTTAATTGGGGAATATTAGATTAGTAATGTTATTTTATTTATGTCGGCTTTAGGTCATTAGTTGTAATTATACCTCCTAGTCTCCTATATATACCAAGGAGACATTTTCATTT
>JZKD02S0951125.1:857421-870617 GCA_000966675.3 Picea glauca
CATTTTGAATCATCTTGTACTTGAACATTTAAGTGGGGTAAAAGGAGGTTTCCCCCTCGAAGAGACTTATTATCTGAAATTATCTCTTTTTCAAGGCGTTGAGTACTTTTCCTGAAGTTTTTCTATGCTATATTGATGTTTGGTTCTTAACACTAGAGTCCACGCAGGATCTTTCAACTTCATCCCTTTAGAGTCTGACTGACTCTCTTTGGTTTCCCCTTGGGAAATACCCTTCACACACAACAGTGTATCCACAGGTCCTTATGGGTGTGCCCGCGTAATTAGATGCAAAGCCTCAACCCAAATCTCCTGACCCGAAATAGGATCCCGCCTTTCACGATTTCGGAACTTCAGGTTTCGCGGTTTCGCGATTCCTGTTGTCAAGGCTCTTATCTCTACAACTTCTGAAACCTGAATTTCCGAACTCCGATGCACTTGGCAAAAGTTGACTTTTCAATGGGCCTCTCACTTTATCAGGAATTCGGACTTCGCGATTTCGCGAATCCAGATGCAAGGCTCTCCGTCCTTCGACCTATGAACCCCGAAACGGTCCACAAGGTTTGACTTCGCCTATTTGAAAAGGACACTCCACCTGTCCACTCAACTGCTTCCTACCTCTAATGTAGACTCCTGCCACTTGTCACTCTTTTGGGTTTTTAGGACTCTCGCTCCCAAAGCATTGTCTCCTCCGTTTCCCGACACCCGAAGTGTCGAAATCCCAAAATTCTAACCCAACTCCTATCGCAACTCACGACTTCGGGACTTTCGTTCCACTGTGCTTGACTCTTGTCGTTAGGATCCCCGAAATATTGAAATGATCTGATGGTTTGTGCAAAGCACGACCAACGGTCCACGTTGATTCTGGATCCAACGCCCTATCTCTCTTGAGCTTACACTTGGAAAAATAATCACCATAACTCTCCTTACTGCTCTGCAAGATCTGACGGCTCTCGGGACTTCATGAATTCTCCATGGAGAATTCCGACCGTCTGATTTCCTTCTTTGACAACTCCTGCGAATTGAACAAGATGTTCCTTTGCCTAGACTTGTTTTCTTCAAAACAACTTTGTTGCGCCTCCCTTTGAACACTTCAAGGCACTAACCCTCCTGAGATTTCTTCACAAACTCGAGTCTTCAAAAGACTCCTACATGCACTGCTTGCGAAAACCTTTCAAATACTTCTAAGTATTTGATTATCTCGACTCGGTGCACTCTCTTTGCGACAGCAGTCCTTCAATTCACCCTTGGTTGATAAGTTCTAACTTCCAACCAGCATGCGCACACCTTGCATGGATTCTGTGCTTGCCTACACTTTTGCAGTAATGAGAACAACGTTATCTCTCCTAAGCTTTCAGAGATAAAACTTCGAACCCTTGTCAATGCACTCCTTGCAGACGATTCGCTGCACTCCTTGCAAGAATTTTACTCACTCAGGTTGAGAAACAATTGAAACTCATTCTCTCTCTCTCTCTCTCTCAGACTTCAAACATTAACATGAAATCATACATACACACACATATATAATCAAATGCATAACAGAGAGTAAACAACCAAAGCATATCATTCACCGTGTATACACAGAAAGCATCATAACACCATGAATCTGAATCAAAGCTCTTTCTATTAATTCAAACTTATGTACATGGATTCTTCTCTACACAGCTCTCTGCTTCTTCTCTATTCTCTTACAATTACCATTGATCTCTCTCTAATGTTACAAATGATACAAGATGAGGGTGTCTATAGTCGGTTTTCCCTCCGACTCCTAAAACTATCTAATCTGCATTCAAACCTACCTACTTTTATTAATTGTCCATAAATGCCTCTACCTACTACAGATGAGAGCAGATCGCTCATGATATATTTACAATATCAAGTGCACTTCCTCTTAACTATTTCATTAATATCTGCACATTTATTTCAAAACATTTCAAAACACTCTTTGCAACATGCTGAAATGCACTGGCGCTTGTCCCAGCTGTCTTCTGCCTCCGCGCTCGCTTGTTGTTGGCGATGCTTGCGATGCTCCTGCATCATACTCCCTCGCTTGAAAATTTTCATGAACTCATGTTCATGAGTTCTTGCATAGTCTGTCCATGCTTTTGAATTTTTTCTTCATCTTCCCAGCTCACATCTTCAAATGGATGACCTTTCCACTTGACCAAATATTCAAAGTATTCCTTCCTCCTGGTCCTCCTACTGACTCTTTGTCCAGTATTCTTTCCATCTATGGATTTTCAGCTACAGGCATTTGTCTGGTCCACTGAACCTATGTCTGTTCACTGTCTGCTCCTGCATCTTCAGCTCTATAAGGGTACAAATCTGAGATGTTGAATATTGGAAAAATTTCGATCCCATTGGGTAATTCAATCTCATATGCATTTGCCCCAAATTTCTTTACGATCTTGCATGGTCCAATCTTCTTCATTTTCAGTTTGTTATATGTTCTCCTTAGGAATCTTTCCTTCCTCGGATGTGCAATAATCAGATCATCGACTTCAAATTGAAGTTCTCACCTATGTTGATCTGCTATGCGCTTGTAATCTTGATTCAAATTTTGCAATCGCTCCCTGACTTGGCTGTGAAGCTCCTTCATCGCTTCTGCAAAATCCTCCGCACTAGCACTTCTGAACTCAGCTTGTTCTAAATCCTTCAATTCAGAAACTCCTCTCGGATGCATTCCATATACAATTTGGAATGGACTCTACTCTATGCTTCTTTTGATCGAATCATTATAGGTAAATTCTACCTGTGGCAGAATGTGATCCCACTGACTGTGGTGTCCAGTCACTAGGCTTCTCAACAAATCTCTCAAGCTTTTGTTCACAACTTATGTTTTCCCATTCGTCTGAGGATGATACACTGAGCTAAATGACAAACTTGTCCCCACCTTCTTCCATAAAATCCTCCAGAAGTGTCCCACGAACTTGGTATCCCGATCTGAGACTATACTCCTTGGCAAACCGTGAAGTCTAACAACTTCTTTGAAAAACAGGTTTGCAATGTGAGTTGTGTCGTTGGTTTTCTGGCATGGTATAAAATATGCCATTTTTGAAAATCTGTCTACCACCAGAAAGATTGAATCAAACCCTCTTTGCATTTTTGGCAGCCCTAATACAAAATCCATGCTCACTGCATCCCACGGCCTCTTAGGTATGGGTAATGGTTGATACAGTCCTGTATTCTGCCTCTTTCCTTTAGTGTGCTGACAAATTCTACATTTTTCCACAAATATTTTGACATCTACTCTCATTCTTGGCCAAAAATATGAGCCATTTAGTTTTGAGAACGTCTTATCATGACCGAAATGTCTGGCCAATCCTCCACTATGTTTCTCCTTCAGCAGATTCTCCCTCATGGAGCATTTTGGAATACATAATTGATTTCCCCTGAATAACAATCCATCCTAGATCATATATTAGGCCCATTGGCTTCTATCCCTAAGAATTGGATTCTCAGTCGTCTCATACGCCTCTTTAAAATCTGGATCATCTCTGTACATTTCCTTGAGGTTATCAAAACCCAAAGTTTTGACTCTGAATTCCTGCATAAGAAAACATTTCCTGCTCAAAGCATTAGCAAATTTGTTAGCAGTTCTAGAAATATGTTTAATTACAAAAGTAAAATTATGCATGTATTCAACCCGTTTAACATGTCTTTGGTTCAGCTTCTCCTGTTGAGTTACAAATTGTAAGGCATGATTATCACTGTACAAAACGAACTCTTTAGGAACCAAATAGTGCCTCCACTTATTTAGTGCTTGTATGACCGCATAAAATTCCTTATCATATGTGGATTACTTAACCTTCGCTTCATTCAGTTTCTCACTGAAGTATGCGATCGGTCTGTCATCTTGGCTCAAGACCGCTCCAATTGCAAATCTGATTGCGCTGCACTTGACCTGGAATGTTTTACTGAAATCTGGCAACACCAGAATTGGTTGTTCAGTAATCTTCTTCTTCAGCAAGTTGAAACTTTTCTCTACTTCCTCTATCCAATGAAAATATTTATGTCTTTTCTTCACCATGTCAATCATCGGTGCGCTAATCCCACTAAAATTTTGGATGGATTTCCTGTAGAAACTAGCCAATCCATGGAATCTTTGAACTTCAAACACACCTTTCGGTGATGACCGATTCTTAATCACTTCTACCTTATCCGGGTCCATCTTCAATTCATTTGCAGAGATAACAAAACCTAGATAAATGAGTTATGTCCTCATAAATGATGATTTCTTCATATTTATCAACAGCTTCTCTTGTTGTAATCTTCTCATCACTGTAGCCAAATGCTTCAAGTGCTTTGTTTCTGTCTTGCTGAAAATCAATATATCGTCAAGATATATGATGACAAATTTCCCTATGAAATCCTTCAGGACTTCATTCATCAACCTCATAAAAGTATTGGGCGCATTTGTTAAGCCAAACGGCATAACAAGCCATTCATACATCCCCTCATTCATCTTGAATGTTGTATTCCATTCATCGCCTTCTCTCATACGAATTTGATGATATCCGCTTTTCAAATCAATATTTGAAAAGAATCTTGCTCCACTTAAGAAATCCATCAAATCATCCATCCTTGGCAATGGAAATCTATATCTGATGGTAATCTTATTGATCGCTCTTGAGTCTGTGCACATCCTCCAGCCTCCATCTTTCTTTGGACTAAGCATTGTTGGAACAGCACATGGACTCAAGCTTTCTCTAACTAATCCTTTGTCCATTAAATCTTGGACTTGTCTCTTGACCTCTTCATTCTCCTGTGGCGTCAATCTGTATGTTGCTTTGTTTGGTAAACTAGCTCCAGGTATAAGATCGATGTGATTACTTATACTTTTGTTCAGTGGCAACGATCAAGGTAGTTCGTCCACTACTATATCAGCAAACTCTTCCAGCAACTTCTGGATTTCCTCTGGTAAATCATCCACTCTTGTACCGGTCAAAACAATTCTAGGCTTCCTAACCACAATGAATTGTGTATCTTCCTTCTTCTTAACCTCCTTAAGAAGTTCCTTCCCACTCATGAGAAGTACAGTGTTGCTCACCTATGGTTTCACTTCTTTGTCCTTAATCGGTAGCAACATGTGAGTTCTCCCATTCTTCTCTAGGGTGTATGTGTTCTTTCTCCCATCATGAATCACATTTCTATCATATTTCCATGGTCTACCCAGCAATAGATGACAAACATCCATGGGAATGACATCACATAGTATTTCATCCTTATATCCTCCTATTTTTTATTCAACTAAACATTGTTTAGTGACATTTACCTGATGTCCTTTTTGTAGCCACGAAACTCTATATGGGCTTGGATGTTCAATAGTCTCCAGCTCCAGCTTTTCTACCATCTCTGTAGAAACGAGATTGTCTATGCTACCACTATCCATGATGACCTTGCATACCCTATCCTTGGTCTTGCAAGTAGTCTGAAACAGACTGTTTCTTTAGGCTGGATTCTCCGCCTCCTTATCTGGCGTTAAGAGAACTTTTTGCATCATCAATGACCTTCCACCCTCAGCATCTTCTGCCTCAACATTCCGTCTTTGTGCTTCGGCAATGTGAGTTTCACCACCTTCTTTCTTCTTGTATGGACATTCATAGGATTTGTGTCCATTTTTTCCACAAGTAAAGTATTTTATTTCTCCACCTCTACCTCTTCCTCTTCCTCTGGTTCGAGGAAAAGTATTTCTATCAGCATATTGTCCCCTCTGTGAGCTTCCACCTCTCTTAGTTTGAGTTTGAGGCTTTTTTTCCTCTTCTTTAGGTTTCTGAGTTCTGTCTTGGGCAACTGCTTTGCCTCTAACTTGACTTCTGCCTCGGCCTCTTTGACCTTGCTTTTGGCTCAGCTTCTCTTCAGCTTTCAGAGCCATCTGATAAGCACCTTCCACTGTTTGGATGGTCATCATGCTCATCTCATCCTGAATGCCATATCTCAGACCATCCATGTACCTGGCAACCTTTTCATCATCACTTTCCCGATGACCTGCTCTTATGTTCAACTTGTAAAACTCTTCAGTGTACTCCTTCACTAACATCAGCTTCTGTCTCAAATTATGCATCCTCCGAAACAAAGTGATTTGATAATCCCTGGGTATAAATTTTTCCTTCATCTTCTCAACCATTCTATCCCAGCTCTTAATTTTCTACTTGCCTTTGTAGCATCTGTCAGCTTGCAGTTCATCCCACCACAAGGTTGCATGTCCTTTAAGTCTTGTGACAGCATGTTTGACCTTCTTGTCTTCCTCAACATCCTCATAGTCAAAATATTTATCCAAAGCTCTAATCCAGTCTAAAAGCTCTTCAACATCCAGGTTTGCTTCATATACTGGAATGTCAATTTTTTCTCTAGCACCTATCCTTGCAACAGCCCTGAATAGGCGTTCTTTTGTTGCATCTTCGGCTGCAACTTCTTCATTTCTGGCTTCTTTTTCACTTTCAGATTCACTGATATCCTCAGCGTCAACTGTGCACCTCTGTGTTGTCTCCATGGCATCAAGCCTGGCACGTAATTCATGCATCTCTCTTTCCCTTGCCGGATCAGGTAATTGTCTGTCTCTTCTTCTTGGAGTTTCTCTTTCCTCCGGTGGATCAAGTATTTGCCTATCTCTTTTTCTCGACGGCATGGTTGTAAATCTTTTCTCTTTCCTCTGCTACAGAAAGAAAAGAACTCTTTCTAAGATCTGATACCACAAATGACACAGACCCCTCAACCCTCGGGCTGGAGTCCACGCAGGATCTTTCAACTTCAGCCCTTTAGAGTCTGACTGAATCTCTTTGGTTTCCCCTCAGGAAATACCTTTCACACACAACAATGTATCCACAGGTCCTTATGGGTGTGCCCGCGTAATTAGACACGAAGCCTCAACCCAAATCTCCTGACCCGAAATAGGATCCCGCCTTTCGCGATTTAGGAACTTCGAGTTTCGTGGTTTCGCGATTCCTGTTGTCGAGGCTCTTATCTTTACAAATTCTAAAACCCGAATTGTCGAACTCCGATGCACTCAGCAAAAGTTGACTTTTCAACGGGCCTCTCACTTTATCGAGAATCTAGACTTCACGATTTCGCGAATCCAGATGCAAGGCTCTCCGTCCTTCGACCTCCGAACCCTAAAACGGTCCACAAGGTTTGAATTCGCCTATTTGACAAGGACACTCCACCTGTCCACTCAACCACTTCCTACCTCTGACGTAGACTCCTGCCACTTGTCACTCTTTCGTGTTTTCGGGACTCTCGCTCCCAAAGCATTGTCTCCTCTGTTTCCCAACACCTGAAGTGCCGAAATCCCGAAATTCTAACCCAACTCCTATTGCAACTCGCGACTTCGGGACTTTATTTCCACTGTGCTCGACTCTTGTCATTAGGATCCCCGAAATGCCGAAATGATCCGATAGTTTGTGCAAATCACGACCAACAATCCATGTTGATTCTGGATCCAACACCCTGTCTCTCTTGAGCTTACACTTGGAAAAATACTCGTCGTAACTCTCCTTGCTCCTCTGCATGATCTAACGGCTCTCGGGACTTCGCGAATTCTCCACGGAGAATTTTGACCGTCCGATTTCCTTCTTTGACAACTCCTGCGAATTGAACAAGATGTTCCTTCGCCTAGACTTGATTTCTTCAGAACAACTTTGTTGTGCCTCCCTTTGAACACTTCAAGGCACTAACCCTCCTGAGCTTTCTTCACAAACTCAAGTCTTCAAAAGACTCATGCACGTACTCCTTGCGGCAACCTTTCAAATACTTCTAAGTATTTGATTATCTCGACTCGGTGCACTCTCTTTGCGACAGCAGTCCTTCAATTCACCCTTGGTTGATAAGTTCTAACTTCCAACCAACCTGCGCACACCTTGTACGGCTTCTGTGCTTGCCTGCACTTTTGCATGAATGACAACAACATTATCTCTCCTGAGCTTTCAGAGATAAAACTCCGAACCCTTGTCAACGCACTCCTTGCGGACAATTCGCTGCACTCCTTGCAGGAATTTCACTCACTCAGGTTGAGAAACAATTGAAACTCATTCTCTCTCTCTCTCTCAGACTTCAAACATTAACATGAAATCATACATACAGACACATATATAAGCAAATGCATAACAGAGAGTAAACAACCAAAGCATATCATTCACCATGTATACACATAAGCATCATAACACCATGAGTCCGAATCAAATCTCTTTCTATTAATTCAAACTTTTGTACATGGATTCTTCTCTACACAGCTCTTTGCTTCTTCTCTATGCTCTTAAAATTACCACTGATCTCTCTCTAATGTTACAAATGATACAAGATGAGGGTGTCTATAGTTGGTTTTCCCTTCGGCTCCTAAAAATGTCTAATATGCATTCAAACCTACCTACTTTTATTAATTGTGAATAAATTCATCTACCTACTATAGATGAGAGTGGATCACTCATGATCTGTTTACAATAGAAAGTGTGCTTCCTCTTAACTATTTCATTAATATCCAAACATTTATTTCAAAACATTGCAAAACACTCTTTGCAACGTGTTAAAATGCGCTGGCACTTGTCCCAGCTGTCTTATGCCTCCGCGCTCGCTTGCTGTTGGTGATGCTTGCGATGCTCCTACATCAATTCCCTTCCTAGATATGGGGAAGGAAGAATCATGTTGTGGATATTGGAGGTGGCCTTGATAGCTTCCTGCATCTCTCTTTTCATTGATCAAATATTTGGACAGCCCATTTCCCGTGAAGTAGAAAGTGGATCCTAAGGGGAACTTAGAGGTGTCGAGTTTGGCGAATGGGGAGGACAACCATGGAGAATCCATTTGTGTAGAACTTGTGATGGAATTAGGCCATACTCTCCTCTACAGTGATAATGAGTTGGACAATTTGGTGTCTAAGTTGGGGCACTAGAGCATGGGTGCCATAGAGTATTTGTTGATTTGTTGAGTTGCAGAGGCAGCTTAATAGACATGAGGAAGAAGTGATGTTTTTCCTTGGAAATAATTGATGATAGAGCCAAAGTATTGAATTATTTCTTGGTGAGGAATGACACTTTTTTTTGGGTGAAGGATGGAGACAACGAAGGAGTCAACCAAAACAATGTTGGCATTCGACCTCTATGGGGCAGCTAGGAACACATACCAAGTGAATTGGATGTTTCTCTCTCACCTTTGGCATGGAACTTAGGTTGATGTAGAGATCTCCTTGGGTAGTATGCGGTGATAGTTGGATGACCTCGAGATCCGAAGGATCATTGGTTGGAGGTAGGACTAAAGTATTGGTGAAGACATGCCTCTCTTTGGAAAGAGGTACAAAAATTCTTCCACTGGATCATTTGACTAGGATGCTTTGGACAGATTGTTGATGCACTTGAGGGGAATGGACGTGTTGGATACCCTCATTTTAGATGTTGAGTTGTGTAAGGTGACTCAGCTATTGGAGGAAAAGGCAGGGGGATATGCCTCAGTTCAAAGGAATTGCATGGACATACTTCATTGCAGCATGAAAAGATCATTCTAGGCATGGTGTGCATTTCTCATGACTTGGGAATGATGACTAGGTAGGGAACTTGACTACCTAGAGACATGGAGAAGTTATGCACAATAGTGTGGCAGGTTAATTGAAGTAGTGGGGAAGGAGAAATTATATACATATGCAAAGAGTTGGATAGTTGGAGAATAGAGGCTCGTCATAACAAACACCATAGAGACAATTGTGGCTATGTGATGGATGTTCGTTTGGGAAACCAGGATGACCCAAATATGAGAAGGAAATATGAAGATGATGGATAATTTGACCAAGGAATCTGGGAAGCATTCGAGTTATATGGGTAGTCTTTGCAGCGAACCAGGATGACAAGATAGAGGCACAACACCTTGGTACTTGAGGACTAAGGGGGAAGATAAAATCTTCTTGGGTGTGCTTGGAGAAATTTCACTTCATATTGATTATGCATCCCTTTTTCCTTGAAAGTATGAACTACTTATGTTCAGCCCCCAAGTGTATATTTTAACCTTGTACAATATTTACTACAAACATATTTTCAGTAAAAGAACAGAAAATATACAATGGCAAATACACACATTACACATAGATTTTTTTTCCTGGAAACCCAAACTGGGAAAACCAACATATTCTATATTCATTCACAATCATACATTTTTTACAATACAATATACATATATAATCCAGCAGCATCCAAAACCCTAACCCAATGACCTGGATTAGTGAACAAATCTAATTCCTTAACCAAAAATAGAAAACCATCGACAAAAACAATGTGCCGAAAAACCACCAAACAATGGACATGAAAATTGAGGCGACATGAAAATTGAGGGAAAAATGCGACACATTTCCTAGCGCCCCCCCTCAAACCCCCCTATGCGCCAGATGCAACATAACAGACACTAGTGCTAGACATGCAAAGAACATAACACATACCCAACATTCTCCCAGTTTTTGTTTTCTTTGCATGTAGGGGGTTACATGTTTACATAGTAAAAAATCCAGGGCAGCAATGCTCATAGATCCTATGCACCAAGATAACTTCTTAGTGCTCACATATTTTGTTAATGAATCTGCAACATTCTTCAAAGTTTGCATATGTATCTACAACACTTTCTTTTCTTCAACCATGTCTCTCACAAAGTGATATTGAACATCAATATGCTTTGTATTTGAATGAGAAGTCGAGTTCTTTACCAGAAAAATTGCACTCTGACTGTCACAATCTATCCTTACATCTTGTTGTACCAACCCAATACCTGAACACAATATTTGTAACCATAATGCTTCCTTACTTGCATGAGTGGCCGCCACTACAACCTGTCTTTTTCTCATCCAACGGATTTCTCCTCTAAACAGGTTAAACACATACCCGCTTATAGATCCCTATGATCCATATCTCTAGCCAAGTCTGCATCCACAAAGCCATGTATGTCCAACACTCTCTCCAATCCTGGTCTTTTTTGGTAGTTCAATCCATAGCTAGCAGTGCCACGCAAATACCTGAAAACACTTTTTACTATTTTCCTAATTTGTCATTTTAATTGTATCCTTGAGAAAGAAAGGTATTGAAGTGTCTATTCGATCAATTCCACTTGAGAGGTGTGACTTTTAAAAATATTATAGTTTTGATCCTGTCTAGGTGTCGCGAATAGTCAAAGGAAAGAAGGTAAAAAAAATAAACCCTAAATTAACAAAAAATGAACAATGAACTACCATGATCGACGAATGTATTGTACAATCAATCTCTTAATCCTTGTTGAATTATTAGCACACACAAAAAAAGGAAGGATGGGTGCTAATTGGAAAAGGATGTAGGAACATAACCAATTAGTATGGATCGACATTGTGGGAGGAATTGGAAGTATGTCCTTCTATGAAGCTATTTATAACCTAAAAATCCATGATGAGCAACATTTGGCTACATGAAGACATCGGAAGCATGATGACTAAGATATTCCCAATGAAAAATCAAAAAACCTTACAAATTGGATATGTGAAGCATGGAATATGAAACCAAGGAATTTTTGTGTTTACCTTAACTCTATATTGGTCCAGGGGATCAAAATATGCTAAACAATCAAAGAGCTCAGAATTTCCTGAAAATGGATTCATTGCATAGATCTCACCCTCACAATCCCAACACAACTTGAACGGGCTCAAACAAACATCGTATGCAAGGGATATTGTGTTCTTTCCACTTTTCCAAAAAAGGCAAAAAAGTGTTGATTATACAGTCCGTACAGACTGAATGTAGAGAACTTACTATTGATGCGGCAGTGGGTGTGTACTAGACACATGGCAGGTGATGATGTGGCAAGTGGCTGACATAGCAGGTGATTTGGTGTGGTTGACATGGACCAATTGTTGTTCGACACATGTTAGTGTTCTAGCGAATGGGAAGGTGCCACGTGGCCCAGCCAGGGGCCGCCACACCGTCATTGGTTTGTTGGTTAAAATTTTATGGAGTCTGTGGGGGTCGAACCTGAGACCTCCACCATTGGCATAGTCTCCATGTAGGTCAGGCCACCAGCCCGCCTACACAGTAGTTCTTAACCTTATACCTTTGAAATTTTATTTAATTTTGATATAACATTTGGTTGGGTGGAGAAACGGTCGAGGATTAGCCCTAGCCCGCAAACCTTACAACATAACCATGTCATATGACCCGGAGCGCAGGGGTTTTCAACGGATAGTCCGATCGGTGCAGGTTAATGATTGAGTATAAGTTATGCCTAGGCTTAGATGGATCTAGGGGGGTCTATGCAGAGGTCTACGTCAAGATCTAGGTCAACATCTAAATATATATATAGCTCTATGTGGTGGTCTAGATCATGGTCTATGTCAAGCTCTGGGTCTGGTGACAAGATATTTGAAGGAATGGAACCTACTCAAATGGAAACTATGATTGTTTGGAGGCTTAGATATTAGGAGATTGTAGTGCACCCAAATTGAAAGGACCGTTTGGAGGCAGAGATATAGTGATATTGCAATGAACCATTTTGAGGCCCATACATCATGAGATTGCAGTACACTCAAGTTTAAATGACCATTTGAGGCAAAAAGATGTGAGATTGCAGTGCACCCTTTGGAGTGTTGGATCATATCAGATTATGATTAGGTTTATATTCTATATTTTCTAGGAAGGGGTAGAGATAAAAAATGTGTTGCAAAGAGAAGATCATTTGTATTCATTTTATTTACAATTTTTATTTTGCAGTTTGTTTGCTTTGTTGATATGAATTTCCTTGAGGGTGACAAAGCATAACATAGTAGGTATGAGATTTGATTCCATGAATCTACACAGTAATCTTATTTATGTGAGTGGGTTAATAAATGTCTGTGTGTAGGTTAAAGATAATGAGTAATATATGAAAAACAAAAATTCATGATAAGTTTCATTATTTTGGGCATTGTCAAGCTCTAGTTCAATGTCTAAATCTAGATCTATATCTATTTCATGGTCTAGGTCATGGTCTACGTCAAGCTCTGGGTCATCGTCTAAATCTAGCTCTAGCTCTATGTCATCGTTTAGGTCATGGTCTAGGTCTGTGTCATGATGTACGTCATGCTCCAGTTCTTGCCATGTTTAGGTCTTTCTATGTCTAGGTTTAGGTCTAGTTCTTGACAAGTCTAGGTCAAGGCCATTTATTTTCTTGTGATGTATGGAGGAGGGATGTAGAGAGAGTAAGAAAGAGAGGGGGAGAGGGGGAGAGGGGAA
>JZKD02S0951125.1:892810-915715 GCA_000966675.3 Picea glauca
GTTTGACACATCGGGAAATCGGAATTTCCGAGGACAAGAGACCCGGGACAGGATAAGTCGCGATATCCCGAGAGAAGGATCTTAACCATTGATCTTGGTAGGACGCGTGGCAGGAAATCTGGGCGAGTCGTCATTTGGAGCATCGGGTTTCCAGAGACAAGGAACTCTTGCATACGGAAATTGCGATCCGCGATTTCCCGACACGATCATAACCGTTAACCTGAGGGACGCGTGTCCAAAGATCCTGTAGAGATCGGGGTTTGGCATTTCGGGACTCTCGGGGACGAGAAACCCACGACAGGAGAAGGCGCGAAACCCCGATGGGTAGTTATAAGGCTGCGGACATATGGTAGCAGGTCCCGTGGATTCGGGAGCTGAACCAAGAGAGCTATGCGTAGAGGAGCGCGTCGGAACTCGGGGAATCGCGAGTCTTGAGGGTGAATGAATCTTGACACTAGAAACCCCGAATTCCCGATATAGAACCGGGGATTGGTATTTCGCTAATACGGGTTTGTGGAGATTTCTCCTGTATGGGAGATTAACCCAAAGTTTTTAAAAATAATGGTAGTGGGTGTGTTACATTGATCCTCTCTAGGTGTCAATAATAGTCAAAAGAAAGAAGGTCAAAAAAGTAAACTCTAAATTAACAAACAATCAACCATGAACTGCAACGATCAACAAATGTATTATACAATTAATCTCTTAGCCCTTATTGAATTATTAACAAATTAACAAAAAAGGATGGACGAATGTTAATTGTACAAGGATATAGGAACATGACCAACTAGTATGGAATGACCAATTAGTATGGTGCAACATTATGGGATGAATTGGAATTTTTTCCTTCTGTGAAGTTGTTTATAACCTCAAAATCCATGATTAGCAATATTTGGCTACATGAAGACCGTTGAAGCATGATGACAGAGATATTCCCATTGAAAAAGCAAAAAATCTTACGAATTGGATATGTGAAGCATGGAATATGAAACCAAGGTCTTTATGTGTTTACATTAACTTCGTATAGAATGTGTGCACTATGGGGCCAATCAAGTTGAATTTTGGGAAGTCAAGGGCATAGATATAGAGTTTGGATTAGGTAGGATTTATGAGATTTGATGATAATACTAGGGTGTACTAGGTATGGAGGCATGAGGAATACAAAAGAGAATGGCTTGACTATGTGAGACTCTAAAGCATATGATGTATACTTAGGGATATGGTGATGGTGTTTTCAATATTGGATATAGTCAAATTGACAAATACTTAAGGTATAGAATTATTATCTCTGACATGGACTTGGAAAGCCATGTGTTTAGGAGAACAAATCATCCAAGAATACATGGAGGAAATCACAGAGGAGGAAAGGGTCAAAACCATCTATAAGTATATCATGTCAAGATATGATGAAATATGAGATTTCTCACCAAAAACAATATGTAAAAGAACAAGGTTGTCATGTGTATATAAATGGGATTGAGAGAGAATCCATGTTTCTAGAATTAGAATGTCCACAAAAGTCCAAATACCTTCCTTTATTTTGCATTTTCTTGCTTAAATTCTTCTTTAACTCTTTCTATGTGATGAGGCTTTATATTCTAAAACTATTGCTTCATGAAAATTATTAACCAAGTGTTAAATTATGAGCTTTATTTCTTATGCGGATTAATTCTTTTATTTTCCTCAATACTTTGATTCCAGCTTAATACACTTCAACAATACCAAATCATAATCGAATAGAAATAACTATGTAGATGAGTAAGCATGCACATCAACAACACATATACCCTGGGGAACCCCTGTACAGGGAGAAAAACCCCAACAAACGATATTCCTTTATTGCATTAATAATGTAAGATCACTTACAAATATCCACCATGAATGTTCTGCTCTTAAAGAACTTGCCAAGATTACTCTGACTTGACAAAGACCTAAGAGACCTTGTTTAAATACACCTTTGATATGTTGCCTCTATTGATGATATAAAACAATGATATGTTGTTTATATATGCCTCTGATATGCAACCTCTATTTTTGATATACAACACTGATATGCTTCTTTGGTATGCTGCCTCTTTATCACTAATATGCGCCTCTATTGCTTCTCCCTTAACCTGCATATCAAACAGTGTTGAAGAGAGGGGCCGACCTCTGCTTATATAGGTTGAAGAGGAGAAGAGGAGAGGCTCGAAATAGTAACTTGTTTGCATGCTTTAATCATAAGTCAGCTTCATACTTTAGTTCGAACTTAGAACTAGACTTGAGACTGGTATACTCTAGTTCAAAAATAGAACTAGACTTCAGACTTCAGTTACAACTCAGTATTACACTTTAGTTCGAAAATAGAACTAGACTTAGGACTTCAGTTGCAACTCAACATTACACTTTAGTTCAAAAATAGAACTAGACTTAAGACTTCAGTTGCGACTCAACATTACACTTTAGTTCAAAAAAAGAACTAGACTTAAGACTTCAATTACAACTCAACATTACACTTTAGTTATAAAATAGAACTAGACTTAAGACTTCAGTTACAACTCAACATTATACTTTAGTTCTAAAATAGAACTAGGCTTGAGACTTCAGTTACAACTCGACTCTTTACAAGGAAATTCAAAATTCTCTTCATGGTGGATAATGTTACACGTGCCAACGCACTAGATCAATACATGTATATCATTTGTAATATTAGGAATATCGTTTGTTTCTAGCTCATAGGAATTTTATATTCAACCTAAATTTTGCTAGATGCCTTGACTTTTTCTCATGGCTTACAAGGCTTGACTAGGCTCACAAAGGTTGTATGTTCCCCCTAACTTTTGTACTAATCTGTCTATGCTCACAAATGTTGTATGTTCCCCCTGACTTTTTCACTAGAATGTCTATGCTCATAGAGGTTGTACGTTCCCCCTGACTTTTGCATTAGACTCACATAGCATCTCGTTCATCCTGACTTTTGGTTTGACTCACAGAGGTTGTACACATTCCCCCCTGGATTTTTTCAATACCTCACAAGACTGGTTGATTCTCCAAATCTCCATGGCTAGCCTTAGGGTGGGGCCCATATGGACTCTCATTGAAGAATGACTATCGATGCTGCCAAATTTAACACTCCCTCTCAACGAGGGAGTCATTCTTAGCCACACCAAGCTTGCCTCTCATCTACACAAACTGTCTTGAGGTCAGAGGCTTGGTAAGGATATCAACTACCTGCTCGCTCGTGGATATTTACTATAAATTTACAGTTTTTCTCTGGACCAAGTATCGAATGTAGTGGTACCTCATGTCAATATGTTTTGACCTATCGTGAAATACCGGGTTCTCTGTCAATTTTATGCAACTTTTATTATCACAGTGAACCATCGTCGTCTCGAGCTTGTCACCAAACAACCTAGAAACCAATTTTCTGAGCCATATTGCTTCCTTGCTAGCATCACTTGCTGCAATGTGCTTAGCCTCTTATGTACTTTGTGCAATGAATCCATGTTTCTGGCTTGACCAAGAGATCATAGTGGATCCTAAACTAAAGCAGTATCCAGAAGTACTCTTCTGATCCATTGGGCTTCCTACCCAGTCAGCATCTACATACCCATGTAGAAATAAACCACCACTGGATGTATATCTTAGACCATAAGTAATGGTCCCTCTGAGATATCTCAAGATGTGCTTTGCTGCCACCCAATGTCTCTGTCTCAGTTCAGTCATGAATGACTCATTGCAATCACTGCATAGAATATATCTGGCCTAGTGTGGATCATGTACATCAATGATCCAATCAACTGCCTATACATGGTGGGATCCACCAAATCTAAACCTGTATCAGAATCATGCAGCTTCCTCAGGTTGGTAACCATCGGAGTCGACATGGATTTTCAATCCATCATACCAAACCTCTTTAGTACACCCATTGTGTATTTTCCTTGTGCCATAAATATCTCTCCCCATCTTTGTCATACTTCCAATCCTAGGAATTAATGCATCAAGCCTAAGTCTTTCATCTCGAATTTTGAGGTTAGCTCCCTCTTACACCAGGCTATTAGCCCTTCATCTCATGTTAGAAAGATATTATCAACATACAGGATTAGTATAACAAGTTGGTTACCTCTTACCTTGAAGTACATATTTGCATCAGCATCACTTTTCTGAAATCCCAGGCTTTTAAGAAAGTCATCAATCCTGTCATACCAAACTCTGGGAGCCTGCTTAAGACCATACAAGGCCTTCCTTATATTTCATACATGAGTGCCTTTGTTATGCAGTACAAAACCATCAGGTTGTTCCACAAAGACCTCATGTTCAGTCTTTACATTCAAGAATGTTGTTTTTACATCCATCTGATGTAGCTTCCAACCAAGAACGGGAGCTAAAGCAATAATAGTTCGAATGGAGGTATACCTGGCTATAGGAGAAAAAGTCTCTTCGTAGTTGATTCATTCTTTCTGAGTGAATCCTCTGGCTACAAATATTGCTTTGAAATTTTCCACACTTCCATCAGTTGCATGTTTGATCTTATAGATCCATTTGGATGAAACCACTGAATTGTATTTTGGCCTCAGCACAATGTCCCAAACATTGTTCTTTATAATAGACCTGTATTCCTCAAGAATGGAATCCTTCCATACTTTTAGTTTATCTTCTTCTTCAAATGAAGAAGGTTCAGCATCACTAATGTTTCTCATCAATGCAACATAGCCTCCAAACCTATGAGGCCTCTTCCTTTCCCTGAAATTTCCTTTGGGAGTAGCTATCCTTTCTGCTTCCTACACTATTTCTTTAAGCCACCCTGGTTTCCTTTTGGCCGGAGGTTCTTCAAGAGTTGTTTCTAAAACTTTAGCAGGTTCTAGGGGCTTATTACTTGGCCCTTCATGAGGTTCTTCCCTCTGATCATCTGACTCTTCATTTTCAGAAGAGGGTGAATCTAGCTAAACTGCTTCTGATTCCTGTTGAAGCTCTCTAGATTTCTTAAATGTGACTTCCTCATGGAAATTCACATCTCTGCTTACCTCTATTTGCCTCTAACCTGGTACATAAATCCTGTAAGCCTTGGAGTTCTCACTATACCCCACAAAAACCCATTTCTTTTCTGAGGGTTCCATCTTTGTCCTCTTTTCCTTAGGTACATGAATATACACAGGACACCCAAATATCCTTAGATGCCCTACTTCAGGTTTGATCCCTGAGAAGACCTCTTCAGGGGTATTGTCCTTCAAGATATCATGTGGACACCTGTTCTGAATATACATGACAGTGGAGGTAGCTTCTGCCCATAAATAATTTGGCAGATCCTGGTCAAACATCATTGCTTTCTCTGCCTCACAAATTGTCTTGTTTTTACTCTCATCAACTATTGAAAAGTCAACAAGAAATGTGTGTCTAATTTATTTTTCCCTTAAATAAATTGGACAATAAATATTAATCTATTATCTCATAATTACTTGAAATAGTTAACTGAAATGGAAAACCAGTTAGCTATAGTACATTTGAGTTCAAAGGTTGACTAGTGGGACATGCAAGTCAAATTAATTGTAACTAAGTGACTTGAAGTTGTAACAGAGTTATAAGTGTAGTTATGTGAGTTGTGAAGTAGTTTAACTCAGTTAAGTGAGTTAATCTCAGTTGTACNGTTGTAACCAAACTTGCACTACTGAGAGTTCAGTGAGTTAATTATTAATTAATTCACAATCAGTGATCGCACATGCAACTGAAGATTTACCACTGTTAACTACATGCATGTCAGATCCAGTGGAGACACAGTTGAGATAACATGTGAAAGGGACAGTTTGGCTATCAGTTGTGATTTGAGTGAAGTGCACTCATTCAATCACACACATAGTGGATGTGCCCATGAGCAATATGCAGCCTAGGAAGGAGGAATTTGAATCATTTCTAGGTTTTTCCATTAGCAGGGATTGCGCAGAGGAGGCAGGTTGTTTGGAGGCAGAGAATTGGCACATGTATTTGTTGATTTTTGTATGACAGTGTGAGACGATTGTATTGTACTGAGAGCTCTTGGATTAGAGTTTTGTATGAGATTGTTTCATGATCCATGATATACATAATATATGATAGTGGTGTTTTTAGCTTTATGATTTCCTGGTAAAACATCTATGTTATGTGTGATTGATCTTTCTTCTTGATATTGCAATTGGCAATCGTGTTTTAAATTCTGTAAGAATATTTGTAGAAGCGATTTTGTATTTAACAATGGAATATAATTTTTAGATCAGGAGAATCCATCCAATACATAATTTGTATTAAAATTTCTACATGGTATCAGAGCACAAGAAATTGCAGAAGTGAAGCAAAAGTTGAGTTTGTGACTGGATAGAATTCGAATTTGCAGAAAGACTTTCTTGGTACTACAGTTGATTCAAGATTGAAATGGATTTCAATGTCTTGAGGTTAGAGTATGAACTCGAGGTCAGCTCGACCTACATTTCCTGGAAGGACAGGATGGAGGCAGTACTCGAAGACAATGGCTTGAAGGAATTCATTGACAAAGATGTTCCTAAGCCAGATGTTGCAAACGCTGCAAATCTTGATGCATGGAAAAAGAAAGTGGAAAAGGTGAGGAGGATTCTGTTGGAGGGAGTACGAGACCACATTGTCTCAAGCCTCCATGGGAAATACACACCACATGCAATGTGGAAGATTTTGACGGATCTATTCCAAAATAGCAGCGACCATAGGAAATTGGTGCTCAAAGATCAAGATGGAGAAGGGCGACTCCATTCCAAAATATCTCACGAAGTTTGTCCAATGTCGGGATGAGATGGAGAGTGTGGGAATAACATTTGTTGATGATGATTTCATGAGCTTGGCACTCCTAGGACTTCCCAAGAGTTGGCATAGTTATCAAGACTCTGTCAATGGAAGGGAAAAATTGTCAAATTGGGAATGACTCTGGTCGGATCTAGTGTAGGAGGAGTTCAAGCGGAACACCAGAGATGGCTCTTCATCAAAGCATGATGATGAAGAGGATTGTTCTTTGGTTTCCAAGGCAAGGAAAGGGAAGGGGAATAAATTCCATTCAAAATCCAAGTCTAAAGGCAAGAAGATGGATTTGTCCAAAGTGAAGTGTTTTCACTGTCACGAACATGGGCATCTCGCTACTAATTGTCCGCAGAAGAAGAAGAACAAGAAGGTTGTTGGAGCTGCAACAGGTGAGGCCCTTTCCTTGCAATTTCAACTTGAATTCTCCTTTATCAAATGCATGGCTTCAAGTGCATTGGGATCGGTGTGGTATTTGGATAGTGGTGCTTCCTTCCACATGACGGGAGATAAGGAGTTTTTCAGTGACTTGGAGGAGAGAGATCTCAAAATGCATATAGAGATGGGAGACGATGACGATACAGTGCGACTGGCATTGGTAGCATTACCTTTCATAGGGAGTCAGGTAAACAATTTCAATTGAAAAATGTTATGCTTGTTCCAGGTTTGAAGAAAAATCTAGTCTCAGTCGCAATGTTGGAGGACAGAGGCTATGATGTTATTTTCAGTGATGGAAAAGATTTCCTGTGACATAAAAAAATGGGTCAAGTCAAGAAGATAGGGATTCAAGTTAAAAATATCTACAAGCTGGAGGTAGATGGTTATGTTTCCATGATGGGAAAGGCAGAAAAAGTTGTGAGTCAGGATGAGGGAGAATTACGGCACAGGCGATTGGGCCATCTTCATCATGGAGCCTTGAAGATCATGCAGCAAATATCTACTGGACTTCCAATGGGAACACTTGCTCAGTTAGATCAGTGCAAGGGTTGCACCATGGGGAAGTATGTAAAGTCCACCTTTCATGAAAAGGAGAACTGTGCTTCGGTGATCCTAGAGAGAGTTCACACAGAAGTGTGTGGACCATTCTCGGTTGCTTCAACAGAAAAACATAAGTATTATGTTATTTTTGTTGATGAATTTTCTCGTAAATGTTGGATCTTATTCATGCAAAAGAAGGATCAAACATTCTCAAATTTCTGTGAGTTTAAAGCATTGGTGGAGAAAGAGTCGGGGAAGCAAGTGAAGGCTCTAAGGAGCGATAATGGTGGAGAATACATCTCTAACAAATTCAAAGACTTCTGCAGAAAATAAGGAATTTGAAGAGAACTCATAGCGCCTCATAATCCACAGGAAAATGGGGTCGCGGAGAGGAAGAATAGAACGATCGTGGGTGCAGCACGAGCAATGTTGCATGATCAAGGCCTACCAATGCATTTGTGGGTGGAAGCATGCAACACTGTGGTTTATGTGAAAAACCGTTGTCCTCATAGAGTACTTGGCATGAGTACACCTGAAGAAGATTTCACTGGTAAGAAACCTGATGTTTCTCATTTTAAGATTTTTGGCTCATCTGTTTATGTGCATGTGACCAAGGATGCCAGGAAGAAGCTAGAACTGACTGCTGAAGTTAGGATATTTTTTGGGTACATAGAAACACCCCATAATTATAGTGTGTATTTTCCCAACAGTAAGATGATTGTTATGTGAAGGGATATAAAATTTGATGAGGGGAAAGCCATGCGGTTGTCGCTTGAGAGGGAGCTATACTTGCATGCAGAGGAGGAACTTATGGTTCCCAAAGATGAGTCTCGATATGTGGATCATCCACATGAGGACGTTCATGGAGTGGAGGAAGCCACTCATGCAGAGCCATCCATCAGAAATGGCAGAAAGTGCACCACGAAAGCTGATAGATTAAGACTAGATGTTGCACAGAATGTAGGAGCCCCTACTTCACAGCGCAAACATAGACAGTCTCCTGATTGATTTACTGGATGCATGGCTCTCATGAGAAAATGTATTGTGACTGAGCCATCTTCCTTTCAGGAAGTAGTGCAGGATCCCACATGGGTTGATGCAATGGTGGAGGAGTATGACTCCATTGTCAAAAACAGTGCTTGGGAAATTGTTCCAAGGCCAGTTGATAAATCAATGGTGGAGGGTTAGCTTTTAATAATTGTTATTTATTTTGATGATTTAATACTGACTGGTGATGAGCAGCTGATACACTCATGCAAGGAGGACCTTGCAAAGGATTTCGAGATGAAGGATTTGGGCCTTCTTCATTATTTCCTTGGATTGGAAATATGGCAGCGAGATGGTGAACTTTTTGTGTCTCAAGGCAAGTATGCAAGGGAGATACTGGGTAAGTTTCACATGGAGGGTTGCAAACCCATGGATACTCCTCTTCCAGGAAACTGGAGGAAAGAGAATTCTACTTCTGGAGAGGTAGTGGATGCTATTGTCTATCGACAGTTAGTGGGTTCGCTAATGTATTTAGTGAATACGAGACCGAACATTTGTTATGTGGTTAACCAACTGAGTCAAGTGATGGTTAAGCCTACCAAGCTCTTTTGGAAGGCAGGTAAGCATGTCCTGAGATACCTAAGGGGCACATATGAGTATGTCTTATGGTATAAACAGACGGATGAGGTGAGGTTGCATGGCTTCACGTATGCAGATTGGGCGGGCAGCCCAACGGACAGAAAGAGCACATCAAGGGGGATCTTTAGTATCGGATCTACAATTGTTTCTTGGTACAGTAGGAAATAGAGATCTGTGGCACTCAGTTCAGTGGAAGCGGAATACATGGCAGTGAGTCAAGATGCATGTGAGGCTATCTGGATGAGAAATATCTTGGTTGGTTTGGTTGGTTCTCATTTAGATCCGAGAGTGATTCATTGTGATAATCAGAGTTGCATTAAACTCTCTATTAATCTTGTTTTTCATGATAGATCTAAGCATATAGATATCTGGTATCATCATCTCAGAGATTGTGTGCAGCGGAAGATCATGTTGCTTCAGTACATTCCTACGGAAGATCAGGATGCAGACATTCTGATGAATGCGCTCACCAAGAGAAAATTTGAATACCATAGAGACAGGATTGGAGTGAAGGATAATCCCTTTTTTGTTGAGAGGGAGTGTTGAAAAGTCAACAAGAAATGTGTGTCTAATTTATTTTTCCCTTAAATAAATTGGACAATAAATATTAATCTATTATCTCATAATTACTTGAAATAGTTAACTGAAATGGAAAATCAGTTAGCTATAGGAAATTTGAGTTCAAAGATTGACTGGTGGGACATGGAAGTCGAATTAATTGTAACTAAGTGACTTGAAGTTGTAACAGAGTTATAAGTGTAGTTATGTGATTTGTGAAGTAGTTTAACTCAGTTAAGTGAGTTAAGCTCAGTTGTACTAGTTGTAACTGAACTTACACTAGTGAGAGTTCAGTGAATTAATTATTAATTAATTCACAATCAGTGATCTCACATGCAACTGAATATTTACCACTGTTAACTGCATGCATGTCAGATCCAGTGGAGACACAGTTGAGATAACAAGTGAAAGGGACAGTTTGGCTATCAGTTGTGATTTGAGTGAAGTGCACTCATGCAATCACACACACAGTGTATGTGCCCATGAGCAATGCACAGCCTAGGCAAGAGGAATTTGAATCATTTGCAGGTTTTTCCATTAGCAGTGATTGCGTAGAGGAGGCAGGTTGTCTAGAGGCAGAGAATTGGCACATGTATTTGTTGATTTTTGTATGATAGTGTGAGACGACTACTCAAAATCATGCTCTTGCAAGATATTTGTTATCCGGAGCTTCCACACATTGAAGTTGGTAGCTCCTTCGAGCCTATCCTTGGCCCTGACTGAAATGGAGGATGCCATGGACTTCACACTAGAAAATTAATCAAGCTAGCTTGGATCTGTGTGTACCTATTGTTGCAATTCAAAACGTTTAACACACCCTATGCTCTGATGCCATGTTAAATTATGAGCTTGATTTCTTATGCGGATTAATTCTTTTATTTTCTTCAATACTTTGATTCCAACTTAATACACTTCAACAATAACAAATCATAATCGAATAGCAATAACTATGTAGATGAATAAGCATGCACATCAACAACACATATACCCTGGGGAAACCCTGTACAGGGAGAAAAACCCCAACAAACGATATTCCTTTATTGCATTAATAATGTAATATCACTTACAAATATCCACCATGAATGTTCTTCTCTTAAAGAGCTTGTCAAGATGACTCTGACCTGACAAAGACCTAAGATACCTTGTTGAAATACACCTTTGATATGTTGCCTCTATTGTTGATATACATCAATGATATGTTGTTGATATATGCCTCTAATATGCAGCCTCTATTGTTGATATACAACACTGATATGTTTCTTTGGTATGCTGCCTCTTTATCACTAATATGTGCCTCTATTACTTCTCCCTTAACCTGCATATCAAACTATGTTGAAGAGAGGGGTCGACCTCTGCTTATAATGGCTGAAGAGGAGAAGAGGAGAGACTCAAAAATAGTAACTTGTTTGCATGCTTTAATCATAACTCAGCTTCATACTTTAGTTCGAACTTAGAACTAGACTTGAGATAGGTATACTCTAGTTCAAAAGTAGAACTAGACTTGAGACTTCAGTTACAACTCAGCATTACACTTTAGTTCGAAAATAGAACTAGAATTAAGACTTCAGTTGCAACTCAGCGTTACACTTTAGCTCGAAAATAGAACTAGACTTAAGACTTCAGTTGCAACTCAGCATTACACTTTAGTTCAAAAATAGAACTAGAGTTAAGACTTCAGTTACAACTCAGCATTACACTTTAGTTCTAAAATAGAACTAGACTTAAGACTTCAGTTACAACTCAGCATTACACTTTAGTTCTAAAATAGAACTAGACTTGAGACTTCAGTTACAACTCAACTCTTTACAAGGAAATTCGGAATTCTCTTCATGGTGGATAATCTTACACGTGCCAACGCACTAGATCAATACATTTATATCATTTGAAATATTAGGAATATCGTTTTTTTCTAGCTCATAGGAATTTTATATTCAACCTAACTTTTGCTAGATGCCTTGACTTTTTCTCATGGCTCACAAGGCTTGACTAGGCTCACAGAGGTTGTACGTTCCCCCTGACTTTTGCACTAGTCTATCTATTCTCACAGAGGTTGTACGTTCCCCCTAACTTTTGCACTAGACTATCTATGCTCACAGAGGTTGTACGTTCCCCCTAAATTTTGCATTAGACTCACATAGCATCTCGTTCGTCATGACTTTTGGTTTGACTCACAGAGGTTGTACGTTCCCCCTGGCTTTTGTCAATACCTCACAAGACTAGTTGATTCTCCAAATCTCCCTGGCTAGCCTCAGGGTGCCCATATGGCCTCTCATTGGAGAATGACTGTCGATGATGCCAAATTTAACACCAAGACCCAACCATATACCAAAGAACTAGGTCTTGAAAAATAGGGCAAATGAACACAAAATAGATATCTATAAAGAAAAAATAAATAAAAAATCAAAAGTCTTCCTTGGTGATGGGTTAAACAAAGAAGAAAGAAAATAAATAAAATTATCTAAACATGATCTAAAGTGTATTCGAGTGAAAAAGGGTATTTAAATATCTATTTGATGAGTTCCACCTAAGAAGTCTAAATTTGGAGATAATTATATTTAGATTTTTCTAAATATTAAAAATATAAATTGAAAGAAATTATAATTTGATATTTTCAGAGATTAATAAAAAGTAAGAAAATCTAAACAATATTAGTGGAATAACAAATAATCAACCATAAATTATTATTATGAATATATTTATAAACCTCCTTGGCAACCCTATTTTAGAGTTTGGAAAATTGTTTATTTATGTCACATGCATATGTTATCTTTGTTATTTCGCCATTAATTTCTAGAATGAGCATTATAAGTAAATTAATATGACATAAGGAAACCAATAGTTATTAAATCAATATGACATAAGGAAACCAATAGTTATTAGCTCAAGTCCAGCACCCTTGGATTAATAGGACACTAGAACTGGTCAAAACCATTCCATTCAGAAGCATGCAGAATCCTCATGTTCTCATCATTTAGCTTCGCCTTGTGGAAGCTCACTTGAGAACCATTATACCTCTCTTTAAATTTAATATGATAGATATTAAAATCGATGATGGGTTGTTCAACACGTCTCTCATCGTTCTTGAACATGAATATATTTGGGAGTTCCATCATATGAGAAACCGCCCTTTGGAGTATACCTCCACTACTCACATATCTGATATAGGTATTTTACAGACTTAATATGACCTCTTAGGGGTATATTGACCTCAATCTCCACATAAAATGGATTATTCTTCTCTGCATCATTGAAGCTCTGGATTAGAGGCCCGGTAACAGGTTGACATTGCCATTGATGTCATTCAGAAATTTCTTCTTCCATCCAATTTCCACACAGAAAAGGAGCCTTGGTTTATGTAACAACCCCGATTTCTCAATATCACTTTAATACATACCTTTATCAATTATAAAAGAAGAACAATTGTACAGATACTTCGCAACCTCTATTGGGTATTCAAAAACCATGTATTGCAAAGATGGAAGATTCTTCCAACTACACATGGTTCCTTCACGGAGATCAAGCATGCTCACATTTTATCTCGTTATGTCATCTTTTGCTCTAACTCTAGTGAAGGAAAATATAAAATCATAATTATCATCCAACACAAACTCTACACGTCTATGCAATTTTTCAGGTATTTCACATATTGGAAGCCTCCACACGACAAGGTGATAATTGTAAACCCAGAGACCAAGATAACTATTTGAGTATTTCCATCTTGGAATACGGTATATAGCAAGGGAGTTGGAGAGGATACGTTGGTGGAGACTGGCATATGGTGGAAAATGATGTGTGAGGGCATCGGACCAAGTTCGATTCAACGTCATTAAATCTGGAAAATTATACCACGACAATTGTGTTAGGACTTCACCAAGAACAATGTAATTGTGGAGCCCCTCTATTAAAGGATCTGGAAAGAGAAAAACATAAATTAAATACATATAAAAAAAATACATCCTCGTACATATAAAAACATACATACTTCTAATGACATGATTGGAAGTGGGAGGCGATTCCTCTAAAGGAGATCCTACTTTTTCCTCGGCATGATTGTCATTTTTCCCCTCCTGTTTTTGTTCAAACATATTCTTTTCCAAAGGAATATCCATTTTACATGTGCACAATTAGATTATAATAAGCATCATCTGCAATTAGATTATATAAAAGCACTTGTTCAATTTCAACTTTAATTCGTACGAGTATGATCACAAATTGTTTTTTGTTGTGGGTAGATTACTCATATCATATATATTGTTGTTCCTCCTTGATATGTTAAAAAACATTTGAGGTTTCCAGATTATTTGTTGGCTCGTATATTCAGGTTCAATATTATTTATCGGTCATTATATTTGGGGCATTCAATAGGATAGAATTTTCTTTATATTAGTTGGATGTTCCTAACCTACACCTAAGATACTTTTCTCTATATTAGTTGGATGCCCATTTGTAATTTTAGAATGAGTCAAATTTTTTGAAATAAATTGAAAGATCCTCGCTTATAGTGGCATTGGGTAGTTCTGTTGCATTAGCGCACATGGACACATCCGTCATAGAAGACACCTTGGAAAGAAGGCAAGGCTCTCATTTTGGGGGTTTCCTTGGAAGGAAGACTTCAGACGATGCCTTGTCCCATTGGAAAGACAGTGCGAACATGCTGCAGAGACTAGGGTAATCTTATGGATACATAGGGTGAAAAGACTTGGGTGCTTTGATGGACAGAAAATGTGCATTGCGAACGAGTCAAGTTGAACGTACAAATGAGTCGAGAAGACTTGGCTAGAGACTTGAGGAGTTAGAATGCTCAGACTTATACGAACTAGCTAAGTGGGTGCTCTGCACTTGGGGTCGCGAAAGGTGTCGAGCGTACTCCCTTCGACACACGTTCATTGGGAAAGAGTTCATCTAGTTCCTTGGGCACACATGGATGCAAACTGGGGTTGTGGATGGATGAACGACCTTGGCGTGCTCGAGATGACTTAATGGAAAGTTTGACCTAGGCATGGACGACTTGGTTGGATGAATGACTTTTGTGCTTGAGATGACTTGTACATGGACCCGATGCGGCGAAAAAGTTTGGTGGCACGAGTTGACTTGGGTCCACCCTCATGCAACGTGACTTTCCAAGTGATGGGAAAGGCATATATAAGTATGGATACACCTTATGGAGCTAAGGCATCGATTAATCAATCAATGAATAAAGCAAGCAATCGATCACCAAGAAGGGGCAAGGTAAGGAGTCTTTTGATTGTGCCAAGAAGTGGTGTGATGGGGTGACTTGTATTGTCTTGGTGAGGTGGATAATGGAATAAGTTTGGGGAGACAGGCCTATGGAATTTCTTGGATTTGTTTGTAGAAATTCATGTGGCAGTTCTAAGCATGAGGTTGGTTTTCCTTATTTACTTTCTATTGTTATAAATGGGTTGCAGGCAGGGTTGTTCCCTCCCCATTGTACTGCATTGTATTGTTTCATATGTAACATTCTTCTATATGGAATAAAAGGGTGTTAGGCACTAGATTGGTGCCACCCAAATTCATATGTTGTGTGTAACTTGTGTGGATGTTCTATGTGTTTATTATTCCTATTCTTTCATACTTGTAATTTGGCTAAGTGTAGAATTGGTTAAGTATAAGTATTGGTGCATAATGTTTTGAGACAATAGTTGGACGTGTGCCTAGTATACTTGTTGGATAAATTAGTTGAGGATGACTTGGTGTATATTACTTGTTCTAGCTCAAGGTGAATTTATGGGAAGACCTTGAGTCAAGAGGTGTAGTTTGGTTGTAGTAGGCGTTGGTTGGCCAAGCCACGATGGTTGAGGCAAGGTAGTGCTGGAGCGACTTGGGTGCACCAACTCGGAGTTAAAAATTCCAAGCAGATTGTAGGTCCTTGATAGGTGATACAAGATCAAACTTGGTGAATATTTTACGCTCTTCACCATTGTCACTTCCGTGACAGATGAGATCATAGCAAACTTGGTGAATATTTAGCGCTCTTAACCACTGTCACTTATAAGATATGTGGTATTAGAGAAAAATTGGCGATGATTTGGCTTTATTTACCATTGTTACTTCCATGATAGGTGATATTAGAGTTTATCAAAGTTGTTTTGAGAATAGATTGGATGTTCCTCTTCACTACTACTTATGTGACAGACTTGACTTCATGTTAGATTAGGGACATCACCGACAAGCGGGGAGCCTGTGACAAGGTGGAGATGAAATTTTAGTCACTTGGGAAATAACCATCATCAACTCACATGAAAAAGACACATGACACAAATTGGCTTGAAGAGGGGAGAATTGTTCTTTGGTGTGGATGGAAACAAAGATAGGTTTGTGTGAAACATCCTTGTTGATTTAAACAAGTTCACGATGAAAGGTCCTTCACATGGATCACAAGATGATGGGAGAAATAGACTTTGTTTTATGGTTGCAATTGTCAATGAAGTTAAATCATTGAAGAAACCAAGTGGACTTAATTCAAGAGGTATGCATGTTCTTTGATTTTGCATTTTTAGAATGTTGTGATGATTGGTTCTTTGAAGGGGAAGTTGGGAAATTTGGAAGAAGGACAAGTGTAGCCCACTTTTATGGTGAAGTTGAAAGACGTGGGATATGCCCAAGTGTTGTAGACTTCAAATATGACCTTGGACATTTTGGGTGCCTCAAGGGAAGGTTGGGGCGGACTTGTGGATAGAATCTTAGAGAAATAAGGTACTTGGACGATTCCCTTTGTAGATATGGGGAAAAATCATGTTGCGAATATTGGAGGTGGACTTGATCACTTCCTGCATTTCTCTTTTCATTGATCAAAGATTCAGACAACCCATTTCTCGTGAAGTAGGAAGTGGATCCTAAGGGGCACTTGGAGGTGTCGAGTTTAGTGAATGGGGAGGAAGACCATGGAGGATCCATTTGTGTAGAACTTGTGATGGGAGTAGGCCATCCTCTCCTCTATAATGACATTGAGTTGAACAATTTGGTGTCTAAGTTGGGGCACTATTGCATGGGTTCCATAGAGTATTTGTTGATTTGTTGAGTTTCAGAGACAACTTGACAGACATGAGGAATAAGTGAAGTTTTTCCTTGGGAATCCTTGATGATAGAGCCAAAGTATTGAATGCTTGCTTGGTGAGGAAATAATTTTTTTTTGGGTGACGGATGGAGACAATGAAGGATTCAACCAAAAAAATGTTGACATTCAACCTCTATGGGCCAACTAGGAACACATACCAAGTGACTTGGATGTTTCTCTCTCACCTTTTGCATGGGATTTAAGTTGATGTAGATATCTCCTTGGGTAGTGTGCGATGATAGTTGGAGGACCTTGAGATCTGAAGGATCATTGGTTGGAGGTGGGACTAAAGTATTGGTGCAAACATACCTCTCTTTGGAAAGAGGTACAAAAATTCTTCCACTTGGTCATTTGAATAGGATGCTTTGGACAGATTGTTGAGGCACTTAAGGGGCATGGATGTGTTGGACACCCTCATTCTAGATGTTGAGTTGCGGAAGGTGACTCAGTTGTTGGAGGAAAAGGAAGGGGGCTCTGCCTCGGTTCAAAGGAATTGCATGGACATACTTCATTTCAACATGAAAATATAATTTTAGGCATGGTGTGCATTTCTCATGACTTGGGCATGATGATTGGGTAGGTCACTTAACTACCTAGAGACATGGAGAAGTTACACACAAGAGTGTGGCAGGTTGATTGAAGTAGTGGGGCAGGAGAAAGTCTAGACATATGAAAAGACATGGATAGTTGGAGCACAGAGGCTCGTCATAACAAACACCATGGAGACAATTGTGGCTATGTGATGGATGTTCATTTGGGAAACCAGGATGACCCGTATATGAGAAGGAAAGATGAATATGATGGAGAATTCGACCAAGGAAGCTGGGAATCATTTGAGATATATGGGCAGTCTTGGTAGTGAACCAGGATGACAAGACAGAGGCACATTACCTTGGCACTTGAAAACTAAGGAGGAAGATAAAATCTTCTTGGGTGTGCTTGGAGAAATTTCACTTCATATTGAGTCTGCATCTGTTTGTCCTTGAAATTTTGAACTACTTGTGTTCATACCCCAAGTGTATATTTTAACCTTGTACAATATTTACTACAAACAGATTTTCAGTAAAAGAATAGAAAAGATACAGTGGAAAATACACACATTACACAGAGATATTTTTTCCTGGAAACCCAAACCGGGAAAACCATCATATTCTATATTCATTCAAAATCATACATTGTTTACAATACAATATACATATAGAAGCCAGGGGAATCCAAAATCCTAACCCAATGACCTGGATTAGTCAACAACCCTAATTCCTTAACCGGAAATAGAAAACCATCAGCAAAAAAAATGTTCTGAAAAACCACCCAACAATGGACATGAAAATCGAGGTGACATGAAAAATGAGGAAAAAATATGACAGTTTTCCTAGAGGCACCCCCTCAAACCCCCCTTTTGATCCAAAATTGGATCTAGGGACCAAAATGGGTATAAGAAGGCCTAAAAATAAAATTTCTCAGAATGGCTTCAAAATGGATTGCCTAGGAATTGTCTTTCTTTTTCAGCATTGCATTTTGAGGGGGGGGTTTCCCATGAGGTTTTCTCTCTTACCTCTTTTTCAGTGTTTTATGTTTCTTAGATGTGTTGTAAAAGGAGTATCTAACATGGCTTCTTGTTGAGACCCATTCATTGTGTACTCCCTAGTAGTGTTCAGGGGGGGTATTCGAGATATTACACACCCACCTAATATTTAGTTTCCTAAGTTTATTATTCTATGTTGAGGGTGCCTTTGTTCTGATATATTCTCCCCTATATGAGAATATCCTCCCCCATATGAGGATGTTACATCCTCTTCAGACATTACTCAGTTGTACTTCAATTAGACTAGTGGAGTCAAATATCACATGGCAACCTCAGTATTATCACCAAGTGTTGCATGCTCAGTTTGGGATCATTACCATGAGGGCACTCTCACCTTAGGATCATCACCAAGAAGGATCACTTGACATGCATGAGGATAAGAAGGTGCACCACATGTGCATGCTTGAGATTCTCTCCACTCCACTTGTGTGAGCCAGTTAATTGATGACTACATGGTCAGTTAACTAGGATTGGGTGGCAGTTCACTCTTGTTTCTTTCAGTGTGTGTCCACAACTCTCTAGATCACTACTATGGCACATTATTTCATCCATGTAGAGTATATCAAATGTAATTTTTCATTCTCTCATTATGTGGAATACAATTCTTTCATTCTTTCTCCAATTCTTCTCTCAACTTTGCAAGTTTGTTGTTCATTGTTTCTAGCTAGATCCTCTGTGCAGGTTTCAACCCAATTTCACATCAACTCAACTTGATTTTTCGATCGATTTATCACCCAGTCGATCCACCTCGACTAGACAGTCGTATGATTGTTCTACATTGCAAAGAATATAACAACCCAACAGTAATAACTTGAGTGTGTTTAAATTTGCTTTGCAACTCATCACATAGCATTTCTAATTGATCAACTTGAGTGCCATAATCATGGTTTCGGGTAGCCATCTAGAGGGGGTGCACAAGGAAAAATGTTACTGGAGGGTGGGGCCAGTGGGTCCACACAAATAGACTTACTGGAGAGTTATGCCAATGTAATCAATACGGCTTTCAGTGGCTATTAATATAGGCAGTTGTTAATTGGGTGAGTGGGTCCACACAAAAAAAGGCTTATGAGAGAGGGGGACCACTGCGATCAATGTGACACAAGGAGTCTATTGATATAGGTCCCAAATAAGGGTGCCAGTGGGACCAATTTATACACGTTTTTTGTACTCCCGCGAAGTTATACTCCTGCTTGAAGAAAACTATGCTGATAGAATGCTCAAATCATTAATATTGAAGATTATGTAGGAATTTCCCTCATGATTTGCAGGAACTAGCATTTCTAATGATCAAAAACTCAGTTTTTCAATATAGCCCCTTGATTTATGAATTTCTCGGACTGGTCACAAGGACTATTGCTTCAAGGGTCCTAAGGAAAAGGAAGTGCCATGTGTTATATCCCTCTAATATACGTGTAGAGTCTAATAGTAGTACTCGACCCAATATCTCAGGGCTCTAAATAAGGAGGTTCAACCGTACCCTTAGTTGTACCACTCAATTACACAAGTAATAGAGAGTAATCTTCCTGAGTGTTGTTCTCGGTGCCACTATAACAATCAGACAGTCGAGCAGCTAATCTAAAGTTGGCTTCGGGACACCTATAGGACTTCCAATATACCCAAGGGTGTGTGGAAGTGAAATTCCATAGACAGGTGTTGTCTAATGTCGTACTACTCAAAGGGGTGTCAACAGGGGCTACAAGGGTTTCCAACTAGGTTAAACCTCTTGTATTTCATGTGTGAACGCTTCCTCAACCTTAGGTTTACCAGTTGAACGACATATCTCAATGTTATTTATAGACGTCGTAACGTGTCTCTAGCTTAGAAAAAAATGATCTAAAAATGTGTCAGGAAATTGATCTGATACCACTTGTGATGTGCCAATTAGAAATATCCATAGCATATATTATAGATACTACCCAAATATATTATTGAAAGAAATAGAATTGCAAACACAATAGACGATATGAACCAGAATATTATACCTTTATTGATATGGAAGCAATGTTCACTTCCCTCTTCAAGGGAGAAACCTCCAATAGAGCAGAGCTCAAATTACAAATGATTTCCAAGACATATTTTACAATGCTTCTACATATTTATATAGTACTTTCTATCCCCTAAAAACATTCTAGAGAAGGAACTTTCCAGTAGGTGGAACCTTCTAGTAAGCCTTCTTACAATAATTGTGTTCACACTACCACATGGGTCTTATTTATTAGTGATGGCCTCCATACACAGAACTACATAGTAAGTTATCTACTTAGGTTTAAACGTTCTATGTTTTGGGTTTTTTCCGGCGATATTAGTGATATTGTTTGGGGATATTTGCCCGAAATCCAGTGAAAATTTGTTAGATCTGCAGATTTGAGTGATTATTTTTGTATAATGTGACTGCCCTGGAGGTTTTTCAGCATGTTGAATCCTTTTCTATGTTCAAAAATAGATTTTAAACAATAGAAAATAATAATTTCATGCATATTTATGTCGCCAAATTCCCAAAAAAAAAAAAAAACATAGAACAGTTAAACAAAGCCAAAAACAAGTTTTGGAGGGGGGAAATGTGAGAATAAAGCCCTAAAACCTGATAAATACTAACCCTCTATCATTTCATTTTCATCTCTCATGCTATTAATTTCCTCTAATTCTCTTAATGATAATTTGAGTTGGTTTGAGATAAAGTATATCTTGATGATAACTTAAGCTAGCTTGAGGAAGAGTATGGATCTTTCTAGTATATTGTTATCTCAATTTCAAATACCTAATATATTTACATCGCAATTTTAGCTCTAATTAAGGACTATTAGGATTAGCTTTTCAAAGAATTATTTTAGGTGTCTTTGTAACTTGGAGATATTATCTATTTTTAATTTTTAATTTTATTATAAGTTATATAATTTATTGTTTGATAATAATTATTCATTTTGGTATTGTTTGTTTGAATCATGGATTGCAATCTATTTGATTTATGTTTTAATTATCATTTTATTATTTTGAAGATAAATATTGAGTGTTAATTTTTTTATTATTATATTTTATGAGCATGAAATTGAAAGTGTTGTTTTTAGCTTATATGGATTGGAAATATCATTAATATATTTTTTCTATACAAAAAATATTACTATATTTTGAGTTTGTTTTTCATTTATAAAATCTTGAATATAATTTTGTTAAGTTATCTAGTTTTTTCAAACCCTGGGCCAATGGATTCTGACTCAACATTGATTAAAATATTCTTATAAAACCATAAAAAAATAAAAATAATTTTATACAACTAAAGCAACAATGTTAGAAACAATGGCAAGTGTCATAGAAAAAGTAAATATCTTAGCAAATTCCCTTAATTTTCATAGCAAGGATTCCTAGCACAACTTTGGAGGGAAGGATGTGTTAATATTATGGTAGTTGTGGGAGGTATTTACCTCCACGTGTGAACCTGACGAGAATAGAAGACTCTAGAAAGCAAGAGAAAACCCTAATGAGTTAGCTAATAACCCTAGAAGTCTTGTCGGCTCAAGAAGATAATTTATATTAGGTTATTGTCCTCCAAGAGAAGAAGTTGGCCAGAAATAATAATAATATACTGAACAGACACATATCCAGAAGGAAAAGTCGGCCCCAACAAATCTGACAGAACCAGTATAAATACAGGGCGCCAGTTCTCATTTGACACATCTCATAATTGCAGAGCAGCAACTGGTGCGCACTGCAGTTCCCAGTTTGGTGTACACGTGTGGAGGAGAGTTGCAGGTGCAGTTGTTGCAGCTAGCAGTTTGGGTGTTGGCTTGGACTATCTCTTGGTTAGGGTTTGGACTATCTGATTAGCTATTGTTGGTGCACTATCCTTAGAGGAAGATGCGCTACACCTTGTTTGGCTATCTAGCCTAGGGTTTTCTTCCGGAGTAATTCTCAGTCAAGTTTAAGGTGCTCGGAGGGTGGCTTCGACCTATGGTTGGGTGACGAGGGTATCGTCAATGGTAAAACGAGCACACAATCTTCTATATTCTAACAGGTTATGGGCCCACACCTCCTTCATTCAGTCTAAATGCTAGAAGGAAACATAGCCGCTAGGATATTGAGCTCGCTAAGGAACTGCCACTAGGGTTACTAGCAGGAGCAATTGTAGAAACCCTAAACCTCTTGTTGATGCACCTTATGTAATGATCCCAAGCCAAATTCTTTCTTGGAATCACTAACTACTATTGATTTATTGAGTTATTAAGCGCATACAAGATTCATCAACACATGGAGATCACAATATATTCAAGATGTAGAAGCACAAGCAAAGATCTGACCTTTTATTATGAGCAATGTAAGA
>JZKD02S0951126.1:51553-76861 GCA_000966675.3 Picea glauca
TGGTAGCTTAAGGAACTCGGGAAAATCCTTCCCCATACTGGACAACCCAATGATGAAATAAACATCCTCCTCTATGTGATGATACCATAGATCAAGACTGACCTTGAATGCCTATCGACCATTATTCCAATGATGGATCAATTGTTGTAACAATGAAGAGTTCACCCTAAGCGATGTACCCTCCTCATAAAACTTAAGGATACAAACATCCATGAAAAATTCATGTGTCTATTGTGAAACAGGGAGAGGGAATAACTCCCTCTCCCTCTTCCCAACATCCCACTCATATAAAAATGTGTACATTTTGATCTGCTACTATTTTTGATACTTCTCCTCTCATTGTCCTCGTCTCTGATTCACATAAAAATATTGTTAGGAACATATATATAGATAAAATAAATTGAAATTATAAAACATACATGTATATAAAATAACTTGTATTTAAAAAAATCTAAAATTAATTTTTGTTTGCAAAAAAATATAGAAAAGTAATCAGTGCACCTAAAAACAAAACATACACACTGCCCACGGTACTTTATATTAGAGAAACACCATCGCCATGCGCTTTTGTTACTAACACGCACTGGTACACCACATTTCTTGTCACACCACCACATATTTTAGTTGTGCATCCCATAAGACGCATTCCACCATTAAATTATGAAATAATTGGCTCGATGTCATGATCTTTACAACATCGGTGCATTTTCTGTACCTAAAGGCACCTCTAGGTTAAATTGTTTCATAGAAACTTAAGCAATACGATGTGTTAATATGAATGAACTGGTGCAACCATGATATTGTAGCACTAACATTACGTTCTGTAGTACGTCGGGTTGTATAGAGCACTGATAACGGGGCATCCAATGAAACTCTTTGGCATGCCAAATTGTTTTTTTTAACTTCACTAGTTCATTTTGTTAACAAAGAAGAATCGTTGTGCTCAAATTTATGACGTGCAAAATTACCATGGCACTTTGTTAAAATGACAACACCAATGCACCAATTCTACCAAAGCACCGACAGGTTGTTTACCAATGCATTGTCTTTAATAATGCACCGGAGACGAGGCCTCACAAAAGATGCACCGCTATGTTTATTTTTCAAATGATATCGCGATGTGTACTGTTAGAATTTACACACTGGTGCTCCATGCTTATTATCACACTACCACATATTTTAGCGATGCATCGAATACCGTGCACTAGGGTGATAGATTATGAAACATTTTTCTTGATGTCATTATTTTTACAATACTGATGCATTTGTTGGACCTATGGGCACCGCTAGCCTTAACTTGTTTTTTTGCAATTTAAGTGGTGTGATGTGTTACTACTAACTCATCGGTGCTACCATGATATTGGAGCACTGTAATTTTGTTGATCAGTGTGTTGTGAATCATAGAGCACCAATCAAGAAGCATCCAATGAGAGACTTATCTATGCCAAATCGGTCAATATATGTCCTGATGCACTTTGTTAAACTAAAAGAACCAGTGCGCTAGTTCTACCAGAGTACTGACATGTTGTTTAGTGGTGCGTTGTATTTAATAATGCACCAAAGATAGGGCCTCAAAAAAGACACATGACTATTTTTATTTTGAAAAACATATCACAATGTGTACTGTTAGCGTTTATGCATTGATGCTCCACACTTATTATTTCACCACCAAGTATTTTAGTGGTGTGTTGAATAACATGCACCACACAGATAGATTATGAAAAAATATTCTTGGTGTTGTGATCTTTATAGCACCAATGTGTTTGTTGGACCCATGGGCACTGCTAGGTTAAATTTTTTTATCACAACTTAAGTGGTGAAATGTGTTACTGATAACACATAAGTGCTACCATGAAATTAGATCATTGATGTTTTGTTTAGTGGTGTGTTGTGAAGCATAGAACACTGATCACATGGAGTCTAATGAGATGCCCCACTATGCCAAGTCAGTCAATATCTATCCTAGTGTGGTTTTATAAACAACACTGATGCATTTGGTTAAAATGGTTGCACCGCTACATTAAATTTTACGGAACATAAAGTTAACAGTGCACTTAATTAAATAGAACATTATGGTGTAGGGAGAAATTAAGTACGCCTCAGTTGCAGGGCATCCAAAAGTATGCACCTCTTTATTTTTTAAATTTATTACAACTCTCTTCCTTGAATACAATTGATGCATACATTTATATTAGACACATTGGTGATGGTTCTTACTGTGAATTTATCATAGGACACATTGCTTTAGTGAGAGATGAGGTGTTCAGGTGCATCGTACGAAATTAGAAAAAAAATTGAAAAAAATGCCAAATTTCAAGATAAATTCAAATTTAATTGGATGAAAAGGAAAATGGGAAGGTAATAAACAATTTACATGGAACTTTATGTCCCGATGAGGCATGGTTTTACCGTTGAGAGGAAATGAAAATTTTTGGTAATTTACAAAATTTGGAAATGTGTGCAATATATTAATGGAGCTATCCACGTTGCTATAGAGAAATGGAAACAAGGAATATTTGGAAGGAGAGTTAGCATTGGTGCTTGATTGATATTTTGGAAGCATAGGATGAAGTGTAACAATGAAAATCGGTTTGGTAATTTTTTTATTTACCCTATCGTAGTGCATCTGACGACAATGATGCGCACCGGGGCGTAATGTTCAATAGCACCGGTGCACTTTGATTGGATCTTGTTATTTTTATTATAACATATGATAGTGCTTTAATTACCAATGTGTTATTGTCTATGTGTGCACCAATGTGTATGTACCATAAAGTCACACCGGTAAAAAAACCTCCACAAAACCCTCTGACCACCCGCCTCCTTTAACAACCTTCACTATAAACATAGAAGGGATAGATTTTCCGGAGAGGTTCTGTAAAAACCTCTGCAAAAGGTGTTCTCATTGTAGTGTTGGGATTATAGAGAGATATATGTAGTGTAGGTTTATTTTCTTATTGAAAACCTACACTTTTTTCTTTTTTATGCAATGCATATCATGATAGTCATGTCGACATTATAGTGAGAAGTATGTCATGTTTTTATTTTGTCAATATCATCATTGTTTAGTGAAACACCTTATATATTGCATCATTATCCTATATTTTTCTCTTCATTTATCATGGCAGTCATATCAACGTTATAGAGAGATAAATGCCAGTTAGGTTTGTTTTCAAACTAAAAGCCTACAAATAATTTTCTTTTTATGTAATTCAAACCACCAACATTATATACCAAATATGTTTTTTCTCATTCTCGTCATTTTATAAGAATGTGCATTATATGTGGTGTTATCTCAACATTGGTTCTTACATCCCAAAGTAATTTTTTCCATGAAATAAATATCTTGAGGAAACCCACTAGGAACTTACACTCATTCCAATGATGGAACCTAGGGTAAACCAAATTCCACAAAATATTGAGGCTTTGTCAACATAAATCTCAAGGACATTACAACAATATACTCTTTAAAATCTCAACATGTCACTAACGAGAATTGACCTGGGGAAGATAATAAACATTCCTCCTAACCACCCGAGATAGACCCAATTGACTTATGTCCCAAATGATTATAGAGGCATTATTACAATTTTTTTGACAAATAATAAGTATCCCAATGATTAATAGATAACAAGAGAGGATGCAAATTACAATACATTGTTAAAATAATTCTAGATAGACTAAACTCGACACTCATCATTTACATATAGTCTTGGCATGTGGAAAAAAATGGCTTTCCTTTCCACGTTCATGCCAATCCTACAACCACACACAAACAATGACTTCACTATATTTTCTTATGAGAACATATAAGACATTGGGTTGGACCTCTCCTTTCCATTGGTGTTTTTCCAACTGAGATACATAGTATGCATGTTCAAATGCTTGTTGCAAAACAAATCCATAGCAATTTTCTTGTAATGGGAAGGTATGAATTCCTATGAAAAAGAGAATTCCTAAACCAAACAAAACAACTCCATGACCCATGGTATCAATCCATGAGGATGAATTCCTTAATGTCCAGTATTGGGTGGAAAGGAATGAGGTGGATGTGTTCCTAATAAATCAGGAGCCACTCACACCAGGGATAATGACAAGATCGCAAATGGAGAAAGCTATTAGGCATGGGAACAACTTCCTCATGATATATTATACTCTTTCCACAAACAAATACAAGGTATTTTGATTTTTAATCGCCTGATTTACCATACCAACATTATTCTTTTGCGATAAGAATTCATGAAGTTCTTGTTTATAGCATCCTTATGTACTAGGCCAAACTCATTGCTCTATTATACGAATTCATGAAATGATTAATTCAAGTGGCCTTATTTTCCACAAGAATGTTTTTTTCCTTTGTTTTGAATTGAAATGAAATATTTTTCTAGGGCTTTATTTACCAAGCTAGTGTTACTATTCTAAAAAATATATTCATGAAATGAAATGGTTGTTTTCAGTAGCCTTATTAACTATTCCAATGTTATTTTTATGTAATTTTTTGCTTAGGAAATCTTTCACGTGGTAGTATATTTTGTACATCATTCTTTCTTTCGGCACACATGAAAATGGCATTCACATTGGTTGGGTCATATCAAAGAATGTAGTTCAGGAAATTGTTATGACGTCGTTGCAAGCATTTCTCCAACATGTTTCATTTTCCAAACCCACCTGGAAACCTTCATTATTTATTGTTGATGAGGCCCTCATGGAGATCCAAGTAATTAAGGTATGAAAATATCTTTATTTTCCTCTAAACTAAGAGAAAAACAAGTTTATCTAGTGGAAATAAATTGTGTTGTTTGAGACAATTGCTTTTAATATTTTTAATATATAGTCCTACAATAAAAATAATAGAGGGTATATGTAATAAATACCTATATTTGGTCTTTTAGTTAAGTGGTGTAGGAAGCTAATATAAAATTAACATATTAACCCGTATCCTTGCATTCTTAGAGTGCGCAAATGGAAGCACATACAGTAACATGATATTTGGTATAGTTATCGTATTCCAAAAGAAACTTCACAAAACCATTTATATCATTAAGAAGAAATCGTAATCTCAACAAGAGGCAAAGAGTGTCAACAAAAAAAAAAATATTTTAGTTAATAAACTCCATAATAAATATCAATCTCATCACAAGTGTTGGTGTAGATTTGTTACAAGGGTAGACAAATCCCACTACCTTAATGGTTTCATATTAATATGAGACAAAATGGCTTAAAGAGTTAGAAAACCAAACTCTAGGTCTACTTTGTAAGCTCCAAACCCTAGCTTAGTCATAAAATAAATAAATTGAAGAAATAAATAATTACATTAACGTGAACAAAATATATGAAAGAATGCACATAATTTCCATTACCAATGAGAAGGCCAAAATAGTACACCTGGTGGATGAGCTTGTTGAAGTTGACAAGATCCAAATCCTCTCCATGGGATGAGTCATTGTATTCCTTGATGTGCATGTGACTCCCTCCTTGGTTGATAAGCAAGAAAAAATCTATCAAGAGGAAGAGGTCCTCAATATTCTAGTGATATTTCCATAGTATAACCATACTTGTGACGATGGATGGATGAAATGACCTCAAATGATTTATTTATAATAGAATAGTGGTTAAACCCCATTTGACATGGTATTCAAAATAGTGGTTACATTTTACCAAATAAATATTAACAATAGCAATTAGGGTTTATAATGGTCCACATATAACTAACCTCCCATCATACCGATTTGAGCACATTGATTAGAGATGGAAACAATCAAAATAAACAATTTAAAARAGCARCAMAAMTTCTASRKACGATAATATATKTAATGTCTACATGCACTTTTKKGGGGTGATATCTATGTTGGCSAAGTTAGATCAATTACAGGGTTTGACTATGTTGTTTTCATAAAGTYTGAGGTCATATGATGGTGGAAAGGGGCTAAAAATGAGGGTTATGTATGGAAATTGTGACATATTTTTGTATGACTACTAAAATGTMACAAGTGAGTAGTTTTCATGTGATAAAAAATTGCCCCCTAATTTTTGAGATTACAAGCAAATCGATGACCAAAATACATCATAATTTATTTACCCAAGGATAGGAAAGACCAAGGAGGAACTGGAGTATCCAAGGAAGGAGGACAATCCATGGAAGGGTGAAGGAGAACCACCTATCAAGAACAAGTGAAAAAGGTGATGTGAGTACAAGATATCAATAGGGATGAAGTGGAAATACCCATGCTTATGGAGATAGCTTATAATAATGATACAATGTTGTGCCATGGAATAAATGGGATAGGCCAATGAAATAAAATGGTGTCTCAATACAACACATTAAATTATCATAGTGAATAGGTGCCAAAACACAATACAATGATATTAGTAGTAATACATACACGTGCTTGGAGAAAAATGGTCGATATAAACATAGAAGCATAATCAAGACTTCAACTAATATAAATAGATAGGAACTGATGTCTTCAAGTGATGGGGGGAGGAGATATAGTTGAAGGCTACTTAAAGAATAGGAAAGGGTCTCATAAGATCTAAGGTGAGATGTTAGGAGGGAAGCTCAATCTTATTTATTTGATAATAGCTAAATCAAACCAATTGAACCCAAGGAACAAAAACTAAGGCTAAATCACTAAAATATATGTATGAATCTAAACATTGCAAAAATGAGCTAGAGTTGAGTACACGAGATCCGACCAAGTCTGAGAGCAATGGGGACTCTCTTGTATTGTTCCAAGGTAACCCATCAATTAGAAGGATGGGACCAAAGTACATAAGACTATCCCATATAATCAAAGACTTGGTGTTGATAAGGGGAAGATTGCTAGCACTTAGAAATATGAGAGACTGATAAGAGCCAACATCCAAACTATGAAAAATAGAGCTATATCTCTAGAAACAAATACTATGGTCAGAGCATGTGAGGATATTTATAAAGGGAAACTCCATCTCAAGGGATATTTATAAAGGGTTATATGTAATAAATACCTATATTTGGTCTTTTAGTTAAGTGGTGCAGGAAGCTAATAGAAAATTAACACATTAACCTGTATCCTTGCATTCTTAGAGTGCGCAAATGGAAGCACATACACTAACATGATATTTGGTATAGTTATCGTGTTCCAAAAGAAACTTCACAAAATCATTTATATCATTAAGAAGAAATCGTAATCTCAACAAGAGGCAAAGAGTGTCAACAACAAAAATATATTTTAGTTAATAAACTCCATAATAAATATCAATCTCATCACAAGTGTTGGTGTAGATTTGTTACAAGGGTAGACAAATCCCACTACCTTAATGGTTGCATATTAATCCCAGACAAAATGGTTTAAAGAGTTAGAAAACCAAACTCTAGGTCTACTTTGTAAGCTCCAAACCCTATCAAGAAAAATTCTATCAAGAGGAAGAGGTCCTCAATATTCTAGTGATATTTCTGTAGTATAACCATACTTGTGACGATGGATGGATGAAATGACCTCAAATGACTTATTTGTAATAGAATAGTGGTTAAACCCCATTTGACATGGTATTCCAAATAGTGGTTAGATTTTACCAAATAAATATTAACAATAGCAATTAGGGTTTATAATGGTCCACATATAACTAACCTCCCATCATAMCGATTTGAGCACATTGATTAGAGATGGAAACAATMAAAATAAACAATTTAAAARAGCARCAMAAMTTCTASRKACGATAATATATKTAATGTCTACATGCACTTTTKKGGGGTGATATCTATGTTGGCSAAGTTAGATCAATTACAGGGTTTGACTATGTTGTTTTCATAAAGTYTGAGGTCATATGATGGTGGAAAGGGGCTAAAAATGAGGGTTATGTATGGAAATTGTGACATATTTTTGTATGACTACTAAAATGTMACAAGTGAGTAGTTTTYATGTGATAAAAAATTGCCYCCTAATTTKTGAGATTACRAGCAAATCGATGACCAAAATACRTCATAATTTATTTACCCAAGGATAGGAAAGAYCAAGGAGGAASTGGAGTATCCAAGGAAGGAGGAMAATCCATGGAAGGGTGAAGGAGAACCACCTATCAAGAACAAGTGAAAAAGGTGATGTGAGTACAAGATATCAATAGGRACGAAGTGGAAATACCCATGCTTATGGAGATAGCTTGTAATAATGATACAATGTTGTGCCATGGAATAAATGGGATAGTCCAATGAAATAAAATGTTGTCTCAATACAACACATTAAATGATCACAGTGAATAGGTTCCAAAACACAATACAATGATATGAGTAGTAATACGTACACGTGCTTGGAGAAAAATGGTCGATACAAACATAGAAGCATAATCAAGACTTCAACTAATATAAATAGATAGGAACTGATGTCTTTGGGTGATGGGGGGAGGAGATATAGTTGAAGACTACTTAAAGAATAGGAAAGGGTCTCACAAGATATAAGGTGAGATGTTAGGAGGGAAGCTCAATCTTATGGCTTTGACAGTAGATAAATCAAACCAATCGAACCCAAGGAACAACAACTAAGGCTAAATCACTAAAATATATGTATGAATCTAAACATTGGAAAAATGATCTAGAGTTGAGTACATGATATCCTACCAAGTGTGAGAGAAATGGGGACTCTCTTGTATTGTTCCAAGGTAACCCATCAATTAGAAGGATGGGACCAAAGTACATAAGACTATCCCATAGAATCAAAGAATTGGTGTTGATAAGGGGAATATTGCTAGCACTTAGAAATATGAGAGACTGATAAGAGCCAACATCCAAACTATGAAAAATAGAGATATATCTCTAGAAACAAATACTATGGTCAGAGCATGTGGGGATATTTATAAAGGGAAACTCCATCTCAAGGGACAATTCAACTCATACATGTTGAGGAATCAAGTACAATCAATTGGTGCACTAAAAAATAAAGTGTATAGATATCAAAGATGTGATAATGCACTAGAGTCGAGAACATGAGAAACAACCAAGTCAAGGAGAAATGAAGACTCTCCCTTCTTGGTTTGAGGTCACTCGTCAATTATAAAGATGGGCCCAAGATACATTGTCCTCTAAATCAATACAAGTGTTGAATTCAATAGGGAAATGTCTATTTGATTCAAGGGACAAAGAGATCCTTGAAAATTGGAATGAGGTAGAAAGTATAGGATAACTAATAGAGACTAGTACCAGGGAATAACATGAATAAAGAGAGAGACTCATGAATTCCCTTATTCAGAGCATAAAGGTAATTTTGACCTAGAATTGACTGAAAACATTCCATAGGGAATGGTCAATTACTAGGAAAAAATTGGTTCAATGACAAATCGGTAAAATGAAAGACAATTGGAGGTCAAAACTTGACAATACTATATGTGAGAAACTCAAGGAGAAAAAAAGTAAACTATAGTAAGAATTAAGAGGAACTGAATAGACTCCATGAGACACAAGGGTGACTCGTTTCAGATACTCTAAATAAGGGAAAAAAAGGGATGCTGCTAGAAATGAAACATGTGCCAAAGAAATACAATATCCTCTTGGTATTTTCAAAGGGGTGCCAAGATGTTATGAAATATCACCGTGAGGGGACAAGGGTCACACCAAATAATTTAATCATTGTTTCAAGAGAAAAAGTATCCAAAAGGAATCCCAAGGGGGGAACGATGGGGGAAAATAACATGGATACGAGGATATAAATGCCCTAGTAAGAGACTCGATGACTATAATGCAAGAGGTGAAAACTACAAATGGAAGCGATTAGGGTTAGGGTCATGAGTGGTTATAATATCCTTGAGGGTTGATGAATAGTGTTATAAAAATGAAGTATCGTCACAATATGGATGAAGTGGAGGGCTTGTGAAATGTGATAATCTAATAAACAAGATATCAACCAATATTGCAAGAGTATGGAGGGTAAGATTGTCAACATGACGAGGAAATATATATGAGTCTTAACTCTGGGATGTGGAATATACAAACACCCAATCCTATGGAGAATGTAGTAGAAAGGGTGCCAAAATACAAAAAGGTTTACTAAACTAAGGCACCCATGTATGAAAATATCCATCATCGAGTAAATGGAGAATTCAAGAAATGGATGGACTAAGATATCTACCCAAACAAGGATGGTCCTACATGTGAATACAATGGGAATGAATGGAAAATTCAGCATACTTAGGGGAGTTACCCTAAGCTAAATGCCAAGTGAAAAAGTGTACTTGAAGAGGACCACATTTCAAAGAGAAACAAGGGTTTCCATGGTGAATTTGTACACACAAGTAAACTAATACCAAAGTATAAAGGTGCTTACAAAAACACAACCAGTGTAGAAAAGTTTGAATTGAAAAATTACATACATTAATCCTTCAAGGAAAAAAAGGTGTCTATATGAAGTATTAAAGTAGAAAAATATAAGAATGCCCTTTTGAAGGCTTTAGAATAAGGAATAAAATGACATGGATGACTTGTCGATTCCAGATTGTATGAGGCCACACAAGAAAAAAGAAAAGATAAGGATTTTATATAAGTAGGGGAAAATCCTCAAATTCAAATTTCTTTGCACATGCTAAAGTTGGAGAGTGGGGGGAGGCCCTAAATCTTTGTGTTATTGTTGTGGAAAAATCAATCGGTGAAATTTCAGTTATTGAGTTCCAGGTTAGTGGTTTGAGCCTCCTCTTGATTTTCAATGGTTTATGTTTTTTGATTAGGTATGATTTCACCCCGGTGAAACCCATGTCAAATATTTTTAGAGCTAGGAAAGGAATTGGGGTTGATTCTTGTGCAAGGATCATAGGAATTCCCCCCAGTATCTACACTAGTCTAATGCATGAGACAAGGGATTTATTGCACTAGTCCAGTGCAAGTTTTTATCCCATTCTACACTAGGAGCACAGTTTTTGGGGGAAAAATATGCATTGGTACTGAGCAAAAGATGAGCAGGTGACTTACAAAATGTGTTTTTGTGAAATCATGGATAGCTCTAGATTCCACTAGCATGAGAGAGAGTTTGAATACATCTGAAATGTTATTAGTGGAAGCCAAATTGTACAAGGGTCCTTAACTCAATATGGATTACTCAATTATGTTGAGAATCCAATTATGAGAGAAGGAGAGGGGATCCCCTCTTAGAATGTTGAGTATTGGGATACAAATATAGTGGTATTCATGGTTTAAGAAGGTTTGATAGAGTTGACTCTCCAAGACATATACTTTCTCACTAGACTACCAATGATGGGGTTATTCAAAGACATTTAGTCAGTTATTCCTCATGGGGTGAAGTTATAAGACTTGGTGTAGGCCCATGGAAATAAAAATGCTAGGGTGAAAAATGGTGTAATCCAATTAGAATATCTAGAGTAATTGGAGACATGATTTATTGTAGCGATAGTGGTTCACATAGTGGGGACTCATGCTCCTTACAAGATATTAGGTGGTTTGATGATGCTCATTGAGAGAAATATTGTTGGGACTTATTGTGGGTGGGACCAAATGTTGTTGACGATGTTGAAGCACCAACTAACCTCCTATATTGAATGAGGTCATGAAAGAAATATGACATGGAACACTAAAATGTGTCTCTAGCATTATTTAATTCGAATGACATAACATTATACAAAAAATTCCCCCATGGAGTAGTGAAGGAATTCTTATATTAATCTTAGGGTTGAATCCAAATATTACTATATGATGAGAATCCATCCATGAAGGAAAGAATATAATGGCTAATGCATGCATCGATGATTTGATCGATAAATGACATTAGGTAATTGTCTTTAGAACAAGCATGAATGAGATCACTAAAATTGGTATAGACACAAAGTTTTCCTTGTTTTTTCACAATGAGGATGAAGTCATAAGCCCATGAAGTGTATGTAATTAGATATATGAATATCACCGGGAAAAGTTTATCCCCCCAGGTTTTGAGCCCCATATTAAATAATGTATTTTGTTAATTGTCAAGAGACCAGAGGGCCCAAACAATTATTAAAAGGCCAGTGTACCAAAGAAATGTAATGTTTTGATCATTATTAATAATAAATACATCGTTGGCTGCTAGATGGACAAGGACTAGAGTTATAGGGGGCTATAATTCCACAAGAGAGGGGACTTGAGGGGATACATGTTTATTTCCTATTTTAATTACTCTTTTGTCTAAGGGAGTGGATCAATTACGTGAGCTTCTTGGGGAAGGCCGGGAGGTTCTTGATTCCCCACGAAAATACTTAAACCTGTCCCTGGCCTGATTGGGGGGGGTTGGCTTGTTCACTCCTTCACTTGTTATTTCATTCCATTCTTTCCCTCATGCATTCATTCACTGATTTTTCATTGCTTCACACCTGGCATGGAGATCTCACTCCATTCATTTCTGTCACCTGTTCATCTTCCTCATCCGTGTCTTGGCTTGGGGAAAGGAAACGAATTGCTGAAGAGAAGCCATGGTATCATTGGATGTAGAGGTCATTGGTGTAATCTAACCATGACTTGAGGCCTGCACGTCTGAGATGCATGGCCTGTGTCTAGATTTTTTCACGGCTGCGAGTCCTGAGAGTTCCATCATGGATATTTTGGATCAGTTGCGCTGGAGCCCTGGAAGGAGAAGGACTGCCTGAGGGACTGCATGGCTGAGAAGGGTGGAGATCGATTCTCTTGGGTGGTGCAATATGGGTAGAAGAGAGATGGGTACTTGGATGGATGTGAGTGTTGGGAAAGTATGTGAGAGATTGAGTGATGACTGGTTCGGGAATCCAAGTAACATTCTCTAACCGTCCTTGTGGATTCATAGCCTTGGCTCGGGGGTGACACTACTTTTGATATCTAGAGTAGTAGTGTCTATGCTTGGGTGGAACATCCTTGGTCTGCAGCCAATTGGTGTCTTCTTTTATAAAGAAAAGTGCTCTCTGTTATGGTATTATTTATCTGTATACAAATGTATTCTTCTATGTATTTATTTATCGTTTAATTGAATCTTTAGAATATGCATGCTTGATGGTTATTGTTGTGCATGTCGTTATAGATTTTATTTTATGTGACCTTATTAATTTAAAAAGGTATCGGTGAGAGAAAGAATTCAAAGGGTGGGCTTGAAGTTTGCATACCCTGAACTATGGGTGGCGGGGTGTGTTACAGATTGGTATCAGAGATTTTGGTTGAAACACCAGTCTGTTATGGGTTGAGACTATTGGTCAGAGTCTTGTGGTTGAGATCAAATTATGACCGTGAATTTGAAAATCTCAGGAGGAATGGCATTGTAAAATCTACGCAGGATCTAGAATTTCAGAGATCCTTTGTAAGGGTTTGAAGGATCGTGACCATCACTTTCAAATTTCGGAGCGATCACCACTGTGGGATCAAGAGAGATCCAAGATCATTTGATTAGAGGGTAGGTGAACAAGGTTTGTCTGATGAAGGTGAAGAAAGGGTTAAGTCACAAATGTTGGATCTTATTAGAGAGAAATCGATAGTGGGGAGGCATTGTGGGGATCAGGAAGAAAATTAAAGTTTCTACAAGTTGTGAGCCTGCAATTGCTTAGGATTGTTGATCTTTCTAGATCAATAGATCAACAATGGATATTGATCCCACTACAGATGAGCATATTTGCTTTGCAGAGATCGATAAGGACATTAAAGAGTGAGTGAGTTGATTCTCTGCAATCACTCGTGGTTGTTGATATTCAAGCATGGGACACATTTCAAGTGATCTCGTACTCTGGGAGGAAACAAGAAGAAGATAAGTGAGTAAAGGACTCCTGAAGCCCAAATCTCTGAACAACCGGAGTAGATCTAGAATGTTGATAGAAGTGTACACGTGGCAGGAGATCCTGCACTCTAGTGGATAACGACTTTGGAAGAAATACAGATGCGAAAAGCCAGAACTCCTGAAGATCCAAAGTATAGAGTTAATACGGATCGACCGATAAGGGAGACACACGATGAAAATTTAGCTAGTTCGAGAATTCAGAGTTCCGGAGAATTGGAGTGTGCTAGTATGGAAACTCCTGAAGCCCGAAGTTCCAAAGCCAGAAGATTTGAAGTGGTGGGGCATGATGATGTCACCTGGAGGTGATGTGGACCCTGAAAGGTTAAGCAGTTCAAAAATTCATAGTTCGGGAGAGTTGAGGAGTGCAAGCGTAAAATATTCTGAAGCCCGAAATTATGAAGTGACGTGGCTTGCGAATGTCACCTGGGATGACGTGGACACATGGGATGTGTGCCACATGTCAATAAGTTTTTAACATTTGGAGGATTGAAATGTCTATTAGAATGTGACACGTGTCACCCACTTGATTGGGCCACATGTCCTCTTCTAGTATTTTACCACATGGCGACAGATCGTGCAGTCCAGAGACTGGGCACTCCAGAGGAAAAAGATGTGATAGTTTGCGTTGGGTCGAGAAATCTTGAATGTCCAAAGGGTAGAGTATATATCAATTGTTGATCCCAGAAGACACACAACAGTAGATCTCACAGCGGTTCAGAGGATCGACACTCCAGAAGAAAGTGAAGGTGGAGAGTTTGAAACTCCTGAAGCCCAAACAACCGAAGAAATTCACAGTCGATGATCTGTGAGAGACATGCATCGACGGATCATTGAATTCGGGTGAAAGCACTCTAAGAGAAAGTGAAGGCAAAGAGTTTGAAACTCCTAAAGCCCGAAGAGCCGAAGCGATTCACAGCCATTGATCTGTGAGGACACATGTCGGTAGATCATGAACTCCGAGTGGAAGCATTCTGGGAGGAAGCAAGCAGAGGAAGTTGAGACTTTAGAAGGCCAAATTACCAAAGTGGAATAGAGACACTTATTTGAGGTGGATGCATGGCACCTGATCTAGAACTTCGGGTACGGAGTACTCTAGAGGAAAACAGAGGTCGAAAGTGTTGAAATCCTGAAGCGTGGAGTCCTGAAGTGGATCTTGATCATTGATCATGAATGAGGATGAGGACCATTGATATGGTCCTGGATGAAGGTTATGAAGTTGTGAAGTGCCAGGAGGGTAAGCCCTGGGTCACAACCCAAGTTCACAGGTGAGGAAAGAGATAGCACTTGTCAGTGTGAAATTGGAACAGGGCACTAAGGAAGCAGGAACCATGTACAACCATCGATCTGTGAATGGAAAATCAATGATTGGGGACCATTGTGGGGAGAGGAGAAAAAATTAGTGGACATGCTAGTTCACAACCCACTATTTTCCAGTGACGTTGATCTCATCAGGACAAGGGATCAACGATCGTGATTTAAAGGATATTTGGGTGAGAAATTTTCATATTGCGGGGACAGAGATCTTTGATAAAGAGTGAGCACATTGTTAGCCCGCAATTACTGTTGACTGTCGATCTCAACCCTCGATCGATTTTCAACCACATGATCTTCAATATAGTAATTTTTAACACAGAAAGCACCAGGAAGGATTTGGCCGCGGTTTCGAGTCGTGGTCAGCTGGGGAAGTGGCTTAAAGGGAGTGCCTATGAAGAATTAAATTMTGTATTGGCCAAGGGGTAACATGGAAGTGCTATACGGTGCATATTKATACACATATGTTATTCATGAATTGAGAAGAAAAAAGACCTGTAGAATTGTTGACRATTTTTGTTTATCATATGCATAATTCTAACAAAATGGTCACTTGCACATTTTTCAGAATTAAGAGATTAAACATATCAGCTCGGAATGAAKATTYGAGAGATGGGAGAAGGTGAGGAAGCCCCCATTCATGAGAGAGAGGTAGAAGGCCATAATACCAGATTTGGTAATGCRGAGACAAAGTCCAATGGATGTAAGGGAAGAGGAGAGAAGGAAACATTAATAGAAACTATAAGAAGCCYGAAAATAGAAGTGCAGAGMTACAAAGAAGACAATGAGAGACTGATGAGAGAGAAAATTCAGATAAATTCTCGAGTGTTGCAGAGMTTAAATCAATTGCAGAGGCAAACAAAGAAGGGATCAAACTCAAAACAAGAGGAAGAGGGCAGGTTTCRTGAAAGAAGAGAGGATAATGGAGGAGTTGGTTATTCAAGAAGTGCCAAMAAAACTCATAGACACCACTCACCTCCTTACTCATAAATAAAGTTTTATGCATTAGAAGATTCCATAAGTAGTCCAGAGGTGTCTCCTGTTAGGCAYYAGAGAAGGAGATAGGAATTGGACAGTTTGCAAGGAGAGCTGAGGAAGCTTAAGCTACCCTCCTTTGATGGTKAAAAATAAAGGGAAGATGGTGTTGAAGCATGGTTTCTTGGACTTGGGAGGTATTTTCAACTGCATAACTATTCATCAAACCTAGAAGCAAGGATTTCCACCTACCATTTACAYGGGAAAGATGCAATGTGGTGGGATCAATTGAAGAAAGTTGAACATATTAATGAGAGTAGGATCACTTGGAAGCAGTTCAAGAGGTACTTCCAGAAGGAGTATCTCTTAGAGMATTTCTATGACAAGAAAATGCAGGATTTCTTTGAACTCAGGCTAGGAAGCATGACTATGGTAGTATATGAGAAGAAGTTATTGGGATTTTTAAAGTATGTCAGGTTCATTGATGATGAGAAGGTGAAAATATATAGATTTCTAAGTGGACTTCCAGCCTTTTATAAAGAAAATATTAGGTATGATGAACCCAAGACCTTGATTGAGGCCATCAAGAAGGTTAAATACTTGTATGAGCAAGCTCAGGGAAGACTCCTTGGGAAAAAGGGGAAGACCACCAATGCAATGTTGGGGATGCATGAAAGATCACATGTACAAGTGTCAAGGATTGTCCACATAGAAAAGACATAGTGAATATTGTACACAATGTCCAAGAGGCTACAACAGTCGAAGATATGGGAAGAATATATGCATATTTAGATGATCAACAAGCAGAGTACCAATACAATATGATCGAGGTGGAAGGTAAGATCATAAATCATCCTATTTCTATTTTAATTGATTCAGGAGAAAGTCATTGTTACATTGATCCTAAAATAGTGGATATATTACATTTGGAGAAAAGTAAGCTTGGAAAATCAACTTTGGTCCAGCTAGCCATTGGAACCAAAAGGAGAATGCATCATATGGTCAGAGGATGTTCCATAAGTCTTAATGGTGTGAATACAAATGATGATCTAAATATCATACCATTGGGGTCTTATGATATTCTAATTGGAATGGATTGTATGGACAAGCATCATGTTGTCCTAGATTGTCATAGAAAGGCATTTACCTATCTTGATGAAGATGGAAAACAAAACACTGTGAAAGGAGTTCCAAGACCCATCTCTATAAGGGAGATTTCAGCCTTACAACTGAAGGGATGTTTTAGAAAAGGATGTCAATTGTAAGTAGCTCATGTGGAAGAGCCATAAAATTAAAAGGGGCCAAGCCTTGAAGATTTTTCGGTACTACAGAAATTTGAAGATGTATTCCAAGAAATACCAGGGTTTCCACCAAAAAGGGAGATATATTTATCTATTGATTTAGTGACAGGAACTAACCCGATGTCAAAAACACCTTATAGAATGAGAACACCAGAGTTAAAAGAATTACAAATGCAGTTGGAGGAATTGTTGAAGAAAGGGTACATACGTCCAAGTGTTTCGCCTTGGGGAGCACCAGTACTTTTTTTCAAAAAGAAGGATGGAACCTTGAGGTTGTGTATTGACTTTTGAAAATCGAATAAGTATACTATAAAGAAAAAGTATCCTCTACCCAAAATTGATGACCTCTTTGATCAGCTAGGAGGGGAAAATATATTTTAGAAGATTGACCTGAGGTCAAGATGCCATCAGGTAAGGATCAAAGAAGAAGACATTCATAAGACAACCTTTAGGACCAAGTATGGGCATTATGAATTTGTAGTGGTGCCATTTGGACTGACCACTGCACCAACTATCTTTATGTTCTCAATGAATGGCATATTCAAAAATTATTTGGATAAGTTTTTCATAGTGTTATTGGATGACATACTTATCTATTATAAGTCTAAAGAGGAGCATGAACATCACTTAAGACTGGTATTGCAAGTGCTGAGAGAACATCAGTTGTATGCAAATATGAGTAAGTGTTCTTTTTATCAAAAGTAGATCCATTACTTGGGACACATTATTTTAGAGTAGGGCATAGAAATAGATCCAGAGAAGACTGAAGCCATTAGAGGATGGACAACACCCAAAAATGTGTCAGAAGTCAGATATTTTATGGGATTTGTTGGTTACTACAGAAGGTTCATAGTAGGGTTCTCTAAGATTGCACATCCCATCACTTCTTTTCAAAAGAAGGGAACTAAATTTGAATGGACACTTAAGTGTGAAGATAATTTTAATCTGTTGAAGGAATTACTTACTAGTGCAACTGTGTTAAATATTGCTGACCCAAATGAAATTTTGTGGTATGTACAGATGCATGTAAGGAAGGACTTGGGAGAGTCCTCATGCAAAATAGACATGCCATTGGTTATGAGTCTAGAAATCTTAAGGAGCATGAGAGGAACTATGCCACACATGACTTGGAGCTCACTGCCATTGTCCACGCCTTGAGGATGTGGAGGAATTTTCTCATGGGGAGGAGATTTGAATTAAGGACAGACCACATTGGCCTGAAGCATTTTTTTGAACAAGCAACCTTGAATGCTAGGAAAACAAGATGGCTGGAATTTTTAAGCGAATATGACCTCGATATCAAGCATATCAAAGGAAAAGAGAATAAATTTGTCGATGCACTTAGTATAAGAGTGCATCTCATGCATGATACTGTTGTAAGTATGCATCAGTCAGACTTGAAGAGAAGAATTTTAGATGATCTTGTTAAATATCAACATTACCTATAGGTAAAGGAAATATTACAGCAAGGAGATGTACAACATAAAATAAAGGAGTATGAGATAAAGGAAGATGGATTACTCATGCATAAGAATAGAATCTATGTTCCTAGTTCCAGAGAAGTGAGGAATTTGGTATTGAAGGAAATGCACAATGTTCCTTATGCTGGACATCCCGGTTACCAGAAAACGATTACAACAATAAGAAGCCAATTGTTTTGGCCAGGAATGAAAAAGGATGTTATTGATTACATCACTCGATCTATGGAATGTCAAAAGGTGAAGGTTGAGCATAGGCACCCCATGGGTTTGCTACAACCATTACCAATCCTAGAGAATAAATGGGAGGTGATAACCATTGATTTCATAACTAAATTACCCAAGACAACAACGAAACATGATTCAATCATGGTGGTGGTTGACAAATTAACAAAAGCTACTCATTTTGTTCCTGTAAAAAAAACCCATACAATGACTAATATTGCAGAAATTTACATGAGGGAGATTGTTAGGTTGCATGGGATACCTAGGACAATTGTCTCGGACAAAGATACAAAGTTTACCTCCAATTTATGGAGGGGATTTTTTAAAGGATTTTGTTGGCACAGGGGTAGACCCAGGGTTCAATGCTACAACATCGCACCAACAAAACCCTAACTACTGACACTTTCGAAAACACCTGCAAAGCAGATGAAGTCTCACCCAAGGTAGAGGCAGGGGTGGTTACAGGACTCAGATGTATGCAACCTTAGATGGGACATAGATCTGTGATTCTAACACTTAACAAAGCAATCAACAATTAACATTCATCAACATCTAGTCTTAGTTATAATGCAGTTAAGCCCTAATTATAGAGTATCACAGTATTCATTCAGATCTAAGGTATTTAAGCACTGAGCATATGTACATAAGTCAGATCTAACATCCATCCATACTATTAAGCACTAAGAATCAATAGATCTATCTATCATTCATCTATATTAAGGCACTAATCAAGTAAACACATCAATACATCGCACAAAGCATAGCAACATAGCATGTATGTGGTTCACCCCCACCCTGGGGCTACGTCCACCAACTCTTATTTTCTTTATTATCTTTGGTCAAGCTTCTTATAGGCACATAGCATACAAGTTCTACTCCACAGAAGACAAGAGATCTGCATGCACTCCGCTAGATCCTCCTTCTTCTAGCTAGGGTATAGCACAAAGCCTTCACACAGTCTCTTACAGTTACTTGCACTAGCCTTGCAAGCTTCACACAGTATGCACAAATATCTTACAACTCTTGATCACATACATCCAACTCTAGCACTTAGCACACTACCCTACTAGGTATTTCTCCCCCCTTTCTTACCTCGCTTATATACTTATTTATGCATTACAAAATAGGCCTAAATATCGGTAAACCCATGGGCCGACATCCCATACCCATTACATAATCTTGAATCCAAAAAAAGGCCCTAAAAGGGGTTGAGATCCTGCAATCTCCACTTCGTCTTGCGCTCCTCCTTCGACAGCCTATCAAAGTCCCAAAATTAGGTCAAACATGACCAAGAATCCTCAAAACTTGTTCAAGGGCCAACAGGCCCCCAACACTCACATGTGACTCATCCCGAGTCACTCTGATCTAACTAGTTATCCTTAAAAAGCCTCAAGCTTAGCTCAAGCTTCTTCAACTTGTTTCTGTGCCACAACCTCCTGCTCAACGAACTCTTGTATGACTGCTTCATTGACAAGTCCTTCTAGGCAATGTTCAGCTATAGTGACGACTTGCTCCAGTTCCTCTCCTTGGCCTTCGATCTCTGTGAACAATTGCTAAGCCTCATCCTGCACAGGTTGGAGCCTCTGAGTTACCTCCATAACTCTGCTTTGAATAATGTGGACCTATTGTTGGGAAATGCACTTCTCTTTGGATCGCTTCATTCTTTCCACAACCGACAGGGGCTTCAACTGTGCCTGTATTGTCTCTGCTTGCTACTTCGCTTCCTGTAGCTGTGAGTCCAGTGCCTTCAATTCTCGATTCTTAGTGAGTCGCTCATACGTTTGGGCACTGCAATCACTCAGTCGGTTGCATTCTAGGGTAAGGACTTTTATTATTTCAACTGTTCTTTGAGCAATTTCTTCTCTTTGGTCCCTTACATCCTGTGGGGTGTCGAGTACGATGCAGACCTCTAAGTATACTATTCGTTGTTGTAGTTTTTGGATAGCTTCTATGAGATTCTCTACTTGGTGTGTGACTCGGTCTTCTACCTGTGGTTATAATCATGTCACAGAGTGGAGGGCTCTGTTGACTACTTCTTTCACTTTGAGTTTCTCTGCGAGCAACTGTTCTTTTTCTTGTTGCATCTGTTCTTTCTCTTCTTCAAACTTTTCCTAGAGAGAAACCTTCTCCTGTCCTACAAATCTGCATTTTTATATGATTATGCCTTACACTTTCTTCAAGTCATGGGTGGCTTGTTCTATTTCTTCTTGTGCGCAATGAAGCCAATCTTTGACCGCATCAACTAGTCGGTGGAGTTGGGATAGCTCATCTCCTAACTTTGGTTCTCCTGATGGTAGGGGCGCCGTGGAAACTACGCAACTGGAATGAAGGGCCTGTTGTACCCCTTATAATTTGACCTTAATTTTGTCGTACATTTCCTCCTGCTTAGCTTCTTGTTTCTCCAGGATTTCCAACAAAGCGCCATTTAGGGATGCTATGATGAAGTCAAAATCTTCATCTTGGTCATGGTGGTTCTCGATTTCTTTCGAGAAGAAGGTTTCGAGGGAGAAACCTTTCTCTTCTTCAGGGGATCGGTCTCATCTCTAGGCGGTGTTACTTTGCCTTGATTTTGGTTAGCTCCTTTGCTATTTATCTGTTCTACTTTGTCATCACCCTCTCAGTCAGGTGATACTGAAGTAGTCTTTCCTGAGGCGCAGCTTAAATATTGGGCCTCTTTGGTCTTCTTTGTTCTGTTGGGTCGGGGTGGATCATGTTCTTTGTGCATGGTCTCTGGGCTATCAGGGTAAGACATATCTACAGGGTCTTCCGAAATAAGGAGGTCTGCCGACCAGTCCTTAGTGATCTCCTCAAGGTCCTCTTCCGCGAGTTTGTAGTACGACTGAAGTTGCTCCTTATGTTCATCGGATCATGCTGTAATGTAGATGAAGTGTCGATCTATGCATAACTTCATCAGGGGTAAGAACCTCTATAGGGTGTTCAGAGTCATGAAAGGTTTAGCTTTGATGTCTCTCTTCAAATGAAGGTAATATGTGTGAAAAACAACGTTCGACTACCATTGTTTTTTCATATCACTCAAGTACTAGAGTGTGGTGAACTTCGCACCAACATACTTGAATGGTTCAATATATGGAAAGGTCTCACCTTCCGACATCTCCCAGGCAACAAAAGAGATGAGGATCAGGATCCATCTAAAGTGAAAATCATAGTCCTAATCATTTGCTTCGCGAAAATCTAGTTCCAGCTGATTAACTAGGTACTTCGCCCAGTTCATGTATAGACCTTCCATGCATTTCCCTGCGATGTCAATGAAAAATCCTGTGACCTGCATAGGTCTATTCTTCCTTACTAACTTTTCGGCTATTAGCTGGTAGAATAGGCACACTGCGCCATTCTGTATGGAGGCTACCTTGTATCCTCGCATCCCCTTTTCAACATCGTCGTATATATCCTTGATCTTCTATGCTAGTGCGTGATCTATGGATTTTCCTGGATAGAACTCTTGTGGGTTGGGTCCTTGCATACTTAATCCTGTGATCCTTTGGATCAACATTGGATCGACTGTGATACGATGGTCTAGCCATAAGTAGCCACCATGGTAACATGAAATAAATAGCTTGACACAGGCGTTGACTTCTTGGTGCCTTCCAAAGTGTGTGATTTTCATTACATTTAATAGGGTGGACTGCGCGAGGTTCATTGTCCATGGTTGGGGGATTATCTTTGATTTCTTCCCCTTCATCTTGGTTAGGTATTTATATGGGGTGAGCATACTATAGTTCTTGCGATATCCAAGGTTGAATTCACTAAACTTCAAAGCTGTGATCTTGTCCTGCTGCGCTCGAACTCCACATATGCCCTTCGGGAGGTACGCAGTAACCATAGTGTACTCAAAATATCTTGGCATGCTATATCGACTCACCGTGCCGATGAGAGGCAGGATGTAATCAGGAAATATGGTCGGGATCAACTTCGTATTTGCTAGGTCATCTCTATGTTTTTTTCTCTTTTTTGTTGATGGTCGGGATGGTCCGACTCCGCGAGCAGTCAATGGAGAGGCTTGCACTCCTCTCGTCGATGAAGCTTGTACACCCACAGACATCACTCTTTCAGACATGAATCTCTCAGTCATGAGGTCGATGAGTACTTCCTTCATAGACTCTTCGAGTGCGCTAAGTTATTCGGACATACACGCTCGTGGTTGAATATCTCGGGTTTGAAGAGTAACTGATCAATGCAATGGGATGGATGGAAATAGCGCGATGATCACTGTGAAAAATAAACTATTCTGTGGGCTCAAATAGTCACGGTTAGAAAAAGTGTTCTCCTTGTTTAGCGCGATAGGATAAATAGATAACTTGGCAATGGATCTCTTGCAACGGGTGGGAATCCTTCATTAACTTAGTTTTGTCTATTATGGTGCGGTCCCAATGGTCTGGTGGTGAAATTTCTGACCATAAATTTCTTTCTACCCATCCGGGCCATCGGTCTAACAGTTACACTATTTCCAACGACTATATTTCTTTGCCATGGCGAAGTTCCATGTGACATTGTTATGATATTCTGACGAAGTTCCAATTTTGAAAATTTTCCTTCTATGAGGTTCCCTCGGGAACCTTCTGTAACCTTTCGATCTTGGGTCTCTTCTTACTTAGTTTTCTAGCCTTATTTCTAGTGAGCTTCGTCTCAGAATTCTTGTTTCCATTATGATTCTTATCTTCTTTTGGCAGAGTAACTGATCCAATATTGGATTCAAAAGCCTGACAGGGTTTAAAAATGCTCAAAAATGAAAGTGCTCGGAATGTGATGAAACCAGTACCATTACATCCGTCTCGTCTTCTTGATTCCGACGGTATATTTACTTCGTCAAACGGGCTCCGTATGAGTAAGATATCACGTTCTGTCCAAAAAGGAAAATAGGCAAAAAAAGGGGATGATTGTACAGTCCGTACAGTCCATATAGGCTGACGTGGCAGCTCCTGAAGGTGACATGTGGCAACTCCTGGAGATGACACATGGCAGCCTTGGGTGAAGATATGTGGCAGGTGATGGAGCACAGTACGGAAAGACAGCTGGACCAATCTAGGGGCGACACATGTCACCACTATAAGGGTGACACGTGGCACGGATGACGTCAATAGATGACGCAGAAGAGATGACAGTGCAGTGAATGGGCAGGTGATGTGGTGCACGGCTGACGCACGGCAGACACGTGGGAATACTCAATGATTGACACTTGGTGACTTGTGGTTGGTTGTTGAGGTGCCACGTGGCCCAGTCGTGGGCTGCCACGTGGTACCCTGTGGTTGGCTAATGGTTCTATGTAAAATTTTGTATGGTTTCGGCGTGGGTCGAACCTGCAACCTCTCTTCCGGGGTAACGGATTGGCAGGGCTGGGCTAACCGCCTGGCCCATGGATAGTGCTTTTATATAAACGGTAGCAATAATATTTGAATTTGGTTAAAGGTTCAAACGACGGAGGAAAGGGCTGGGGCTTAGCCCCAACCCTCGACGTAAATATACGACCACAACCATAGAACTGGGAGCGCGACGATTCGACGGGTGTGTGTGGATAAGGACTAGCCCACGGATCCTGGGTGGATCCCACAGGACTGGGGCTACAACCACTAAAAGTGCACGGTTATATTGTTAAAGCCGTGGACGTATGGAAGCACCCCACAACCAGGAGCGAGACGAATACAGGGGGCCAACGCTTAGCCTTCGGGCTAGCGCTCGGCCCAAAATCACACCATATGACCCTAAATTAGGGGCGCGCGTTGGATGAAGGGGGCTAATGCCCGATTCTAATCAAAAGTGGGTTTTATACTATACAATTTGGGATTTTATTGTTATTATGCCTGATATTATTGGATTTTCTCCATTTTTGGGAGATATTGGGCATTTTTGGAGCCCAAATTTTGGGAGGAAGTTGGAGATGAACAACCAACTTCAAATATATATAAACCAGGCCTATTTGAGGCCATGGGGAAGCATTCAGAGTAAAGTTATGCTGAAGGGAAGCCAAGCCAAATCCATTTTGTTGCAGGAAAGATTTGGAGGAGCAGACATTGTCAGGCCATTTCTGGGAGCTCCAAACATCTGTTTTGCGTGTCGTTTTCTTTGCAGGGTTCTTGAGATCTGGAAGAACATGATCAGATCATTCTTGTAACCAATTGACACTACAAAGATATATTTTTGATATTTTTAACATAAATAAAGAAGCCTCCCCCACAGAGACAAAGGCCCGGAGACGTAGGCAAAGTTGTGCCGAACTCCGTTATCAATCTGCGTGTTATGGTTTGTTGTCTATTATTTCATTTC
>JZKD02S0951126.1:82557-96677 GCA_000966675.3 Picea glauca
ATGTCCTGATTTTTTGCAACTGTAACAAAGGGTTAATCCTCTCTTTCTCTTAAATGATCCCTAGCCTTTCCTGTACTGCATGCCAAGATCATGGTAGCTAACCTACAACAAATTGTTTCTAGGACCCTACATCCATTTGTTAATCCAAAAATTCTCTCTATGCATAGGTATAACATATATTTCACTATTCTTATCAGATCTACTCATATCAAATATTATTTCTTCTATCAGTGCCCTAGTTTTCAAGCTAGGAAAAATCTTATCAAACATACCTAGATCCATACTTTAGAAACAAAAATTTCCCCTAATCTTATCTTCAACAGAGCATAAAGATTCCATATCTAAAACCTTTCACTATTCTTACCTCTATCAGAGAACAAAGCGTTCAGATCTTACCTCTTTTCTTCAGATCGGAATTATTTTCGTAGAACAAAGCTTCACAAATTGAGTAGAATACTACGCACTAGAGCGACAGATCTGTTCACAGAGATTTCACAATTTCAGGTTAGATATTCGCACAAAGCTTCTTTTTACTCAGTTCCCAACAATCACAGTTTCAGGTCGGATATTTGCACAAAGTTTCTTTTTCCTCAGTTCCCCAAAATCACAGTTTCAGGTCCTCGCAATGGAACAATTTGTTGGCACAAGGGCAAACTAAGGGTTCAATGCTACAACAACGCACCAAAAAAACCCTAACTACCGACCCTTTTGGAAACACCTACAAAGCATATGAAGTCTCACTCGAGGTAGAGGCAGGGGTGGTTGCAGGACTCAGATGTCTGCAACCTTAGCTGGGACACATATCTGTGATTATAACACTTAACAAAGCACTCAATAGTTAACATTCATCAATATCCAGTCTTAGTTATAGTGCAGTTAAACCCTAATTACAAAGCATCACAGTATTCATTCAGATATAGGGTATTTAAGCACTAAGCATATGTACATAATTCATATCTAACATCCATCCATACTATTAAGCACTAAGCATCAACAGATCTATCTATCATTCATCTATATTAAGGAACTAAGCAAGTAAACACATAAACACATCAATACATCGCACAAAGCATAGTAGCACAACATGTACGTGGTTCACCCCCACCTTGGGGCTATGTCCACCAACTCTTCTCTTCTTTATTATCTTTGGTCAAGCTTCTTACAGGCACATAGAATCCAATTTCTACTTCGCAGAAGACAGGAGATCTGCGTGCACTCTGCCAGATCCTCCTTATTCTAGCTAGGGTATAGCACAAAGCCTTCACACACTCTCTTACATTTACTTGCACTAGCCTTGCAAGCTTCACTAGTATGCACGAAGCTCTTACAACTCTTGATCACATAGATTCAAGTCTAGCGCTTAGCACACCATCCTAATAGGTATTTCTCCCCCATTTCTTACCTCGCTTAGCTACTTATTTATACATTACAAAATAGGCCTAAACATGGGTAAACCCATGGGCTGACATCCCATACCCATTACATAATCCTGAATCCCAAAAAGGGCCCTAAAAAGGCCGAGATCCCACAATCACTGCTTCGTCTTGCGCTCCACCTTCGACAACTTGTCGAAGTCCCAAAATTAGGTCAAACATGACCAAGAATCCTAAAAACTTGGTCAAGGGCCAACATATTTGGTACAAATCTAAACTTTAGCACAACATACCATCCACAGTCAGATGGACAAACAGAGAGGGTCAACCGAGTGATTGAATATATGATGAGAATGTATGTGAAGTATAAGCCCTCCAAGTGGGAATATTACTTGCACTTGGTTGCGTTTGCATATAATAATGGGTATCAAGCTTCATTGAGAATGAGCCCATTTGAAGCCTTGTATGGTAGGAAATGAAATACTCTAGTAAGTTGGGACAACCCAACAGATAGAGTGGTACGTGGGCCAAAGATTCTCAAGTATATGGAAGACCAGATGGTTAAGATCAAGAAGAATTTAAAAGCAGCTCAGGATAAACAGAAAGTTTATGAAGATAAGAACAAGACAACTATAGAATTTAAAGTAGGGGAGCATGTACTTTTGAAAGTGAAGCCCATGAAAATCTTCTTGAAATTGGGTAGTTGTACAAAGATGACAGCCAGATTCTGTGGTCCATTTGAAATATTCGATAGAATAGGGCCAATTGCATACATGCTTGCATTGCCTGCTTCCACAAATGTGCATAATTTATTTCATGTCTCTTTACTAAATAAATATGTACATGATCCTAACCATGTTATTGATTGACATCTTATTCAGGTAGAGACAGAGGGAGAATTTCAGGTTCAACCAATGCGGGTATTGGACAAAGAGGTCAAAATGCTCAGGAATCGAGTTATAGAGCTGGTAAAAGTTCAGTTGACCTCCTACAGTCCTAAAGATTCTACCTAGGAGTATGAATATGCCATGTGGGYAGAGTAMCCACAACKTTTTGAATAAATTTTGAGATTTTGATCTCTATTTTGTATATGCACTGAGGACAGTGCCAAAATAAGGGGGAGGGGATGTAACACCCTAGGTTTTGAGCCCCATATTAAATAATGTATTTTGTCAATTGTCAAGAGACCAGAGGGCCCAAACAATTATTAAAAGGACAGTGTTCCCAATAAATGTAATTTTTTGATCATTATTAATAATAAATACATCGCTGGCAGCTAGACGAACAAGGACTAGAGTTATAGGGGAATATGATTCCATAAGAGAGGGGGCTTAAGGGGATAAATTTTTGTTTCCTATTTTAATTACCCTTTTTTCTAAGGGAGTGGATCAGTTACATGAGATTCTTAGGGAAGGCCAGGAGGTTCTTGATTCCCCACAAAAATAATTAATCCCATCCCTGTTCTGATTGGGGGGGTTGGCTCATTCACTCCTTCACTTATTCTTTCATTCCATTCTTTCCCTCATGCATTCATTCACTGATTTTTCATTGTTTCTCACTTGGGGTGAATACCTCACTCCATTCATTTCCTTCACCCGTTCATATTCCTCATCTGTGTCTTGGCTTGGGGAAAGGAAATGAACCATTGAAGAGAAGCCATGGTATCATTGGCTGTATAGGTCACTAGTGTAATCTAGCCATGACTTGAGGCCTGCACATCTGAGATGCACGACTTGTGTCCATATTTGTTCATAGTTGTGAGTCCTGAGACTTTCAACATGGAGATTTTGGACCAGGTGCGTTGGATCCCTGGAAGGAGAAGGACTGCTTGAGGGACAACGTGGAAGAGAAGGGTGGAGATCCAGTCTCTTGGGTGGTGCAAGCTAGGTAGAAGAGAGCTGGGTACTTGGATTTTTGTGAGTGCTGGGAAAGTTTTTGAGAGCTTGAGTGCTAACTAGTTCGAGAAGCCAAGTAACACTCTGGAACCGTCCTTGTGGATTTGTAGCCGTGGCTTGGGGGTGACACCATTGTTGAAATCTAGAGCAGTAGTGTTTTATGGTTGGGTGGAACGCCCTTGGTCTGTAGCCAGTTGGTGTCTTATTTTATAAATATAAGTGCTCTTTGTTATGGTATTATTTATCTATATATGAATGTATTCTGTTGTTTATTTAGTTATCGTTTAATTAAATCTTTAGAATATGCATGCTTGATGGTTATTGATGTGCATGTCGTTAGATATTTTATTTTATGTGACCTTATTAATTTAAAAAACTATCGGTAAGAGAAAGAAGTCCAAGGGTGGGATTGAAGGTGGCATGCCCCATCCTGTGGGTGGTGGGGTGTGTTACAAGGGAGACCCTAAATCTTTGTGTTATTGTTGTGGACAAACCAATCGGTGAAATTTCAGTTTGTGAGTTCTAGGTTAGTGGTTTGAACCTCCTCTTGATTTTCAATGGTTTACATTTTTAGATTAGGTATGACTTCACCCCAGTGGAACCCATGTCAAATATTTTTATAGCTAGGACAAGAACTGGGGGTGATTATTGTGAAAGGATCATAGGAATTTCCCCTAATATCTACACTAGTCTGATGGATGAGACAAGGGATTTCTTGCGCTAGTCCAATGCAATTTTTTATCCCATTCTACACTAGGAGCACAATTTTTGGGGGAAAAAGATGCACTGGTATTGAGCAAAAGATGAGGAGGTGACTTACAAAATGTGTTTTTGTGAAATCATGGATAGCTATAGATTCCACTAGCATGAGAGAGAGTTTGAATACATATGAAATGTTATTAGTGGAAGCCAAATTGTACAAGGGTCCATAACTCAGTATGGATTACTCAATTATGTTGATAATCTAATTATGAGAGAAGCAGAAGGGATCCTCTCTTAGAATGTTGAGTATTGGGATCCAAATATAGTGGCATTCATGGTTTAAGGAGATTTGATAGAGTTGACTCTCCAAGACATATACTTTCTCACTAGACTACCAATGATGGGGTTAGTCAAAGACATTTAGTCATTTCTTCCTCATGGGGTGAAGTTAAAAGACTCGGTGTAGACCCATGGAAACAAATGCTAGGGTCAAGGATGGTGTAATCCAAATAGAATATCTAGAGTAATTGGAGATATGATTTATTGTAGCGGTAGTGGTTCACATAGTGAGGACTCATGCTCCTTACAAGATATTAGGTGGGTTGATGATGCTCATTGAGAGAAATCTTGTTGGGACTTATTATGGGTGGGCCCAAATGTTGTTGACAATGTTGAAGCACCAACTAACCTCCTATATTAAATGATTTCATGAAATAAATATGACATGACACACTAAAATGTGTCTCTAGCATTATTTAATTCGAAGGGCATAACAATGTACAAAATATTCCCCCATTGACTAGTGAAGGAATTCTTATATTAATCTTAGGGTCGAATCCAAATATTACTATATGATGAGAATCCATCCATGAAGGAAATAATATCATGGATAATGCATGCATCGATGATTTTATCGATAAATGACATTGTGTAATTGTCTTTAGAACAAGCATGAATGAGATCACTAAAATTGGTATAGACACAAAGTTTTCCTTGTTTTTTTCACAACAAGGATGAAGTCAGAAACCCATGAAGTGTATGTAATTAAATAGATGAATCACATCGAGAAAATTTTATCACTTTGGATTTGATCATGGGGGCTTGCCAAGGTGAATAGGTTGTTGTTTTTTTACAGAAAAGGTTGGCATACAACCATGCATCGATATGATATTCGATAATGGCAGGATCAATTCCAAACATATCTGAATAAGGCCACGTAAAAACATCAGGAAAATATTGGAAAAGGTCTTTGTAGGCAACATTCTCTTAAAAAAAACATTTTTCTCTAAGAAGGATGTTTTGAGTGACACAAATATTAATAGAGATATCCACCTTAATTATAGGTGAAATATTGGCTATATTCCCTACTTCAAATGCATAAGGGTTAGGAATACAATTCTTAAACCAATCAAATTTTCCATAGGGGAGAAAGTCCTTTGTTTCAACAATTCAAAGGTCAAAGGGACTCGTCTATTGGAATAAAAAGTAGGAATGGTGATGCATATCATCCTATGGGTAATCATGATGGTTAAGGGTCTCTAGAAGTTTTTCATTAGAATGAAAGATATGGGTACTAGAGTCCACATATTCAAGCAATGTTGTGGTAGGGGTAGAAGAAGGGATAGTGAACCATATTTTAACTCCATAGGAATGAGAATTTTGGCCCACATAATACACTTCTAGAGAGAAAGACCTGGAATAAAAAAAGGGGGTTTCCACTAATGTTGAGACCAAGAGGACACCGAACATAGAAATAGTGGTCCCATGGAGGTTGAAAATTAAAAAAAATGTGTATGGTATTCTCACTAGGTCTTTCAGGAGGAGGTATGATTTTAACAATCAATTTCCCACTTTTTGAAAAAAACCTTTTAGATGTCAAAGGAAAAAACCATTCACAGATTGAGTTGGTTTATCCTCTAGAGAGGAATCAAGACAAGGAACAATGGTGACGGCATATTGAAATTGGGGTAACTTGGGACACTGATGAGAATGATGATTGTAAGTATCACACAGATCAAAATAATGATTAGTTTGAAAGGACTTAATGTAGTTTGTTGATGATTCACAAAGAGATATTTCCACAATGGGTGTGGATGGGTTCAGTCCTAAATCAGTAGAATTCAAAATTTCCTTTAGTTTTGGGAGAAGTGGAATATTTTTGGATGCATGGCCATAAGATCACATAAATCACACAGAGGGATAGCTCTCGATATAGTGGCTTGGGAGCCATAGCTTGTCCAAAATTGGTAGTGCCTCACAAGAGATGTATTAAAAGTAGAAAACATTGTTGAGAAGATCAAGAAGATCCATTTTCAAGTTCGAAAGATGTTGAAGAAGTCACCGGAAAATTATAAGGATAGACATGACTAACACATAATAGAGAGAAAATTTATAGCGGGAGATAGAGTATGGTTACAATTGAATAAGGAAATATGACAAGGTCTTGGTAAGAATATCAAGGCTCTGTGGTATATTCCTTTTGAGTTATTGGAAAAGGTGGGAATCAATGCCTATAGACTTAGTCTACCCCCATACATGCACATTTACTCAGTAGTGAATGTGGATAATATCAAACCCTATGAGTCTTCCATGTTGGATCAAGCGGAGAAGTAGGTCCTACCTTCCATAGAGTAATTAGCACTAGATGCTCAAGCAAAGTTGGCATAGGACATAGTTTTGTAGAAGCGGTCTAGAACTACAATAAAATGGAAACATGACATTTGGTATATTGGATTGGAAGAAAAACTTCCATACAAAGGAAATTGGTACTCCAGGGAGAAGATAGAGGAAAACATTCCTCACCTACTTCAGTAAATATTTTGGGGACCAAAATACTTCCTAACAGGGATGATTTTAAGGATGTAAGTTTATTTTAAAATGTAGAAACCTTGGCGAATATTACTAATCCTTCATATGCCAACTATAAAATGTTTGGCGATATTTTTGTAAAAATATTCAAATTTCAAAGGATTTTATATAGTTTGTATAAAATTTTGGTGATTTTAAAGGTAAAACAATTTTATCCTGTAGAATTTGGGTGAATCATTTTTAGAATAGCAAATCTTTTTTTTGGAAAAACCATGGAAAATTAGCCCATGAGAGAAATTTAGCCCCTAAAATCATCCCTGCTTCCTAAATGAGGAGGTATGATCTGGATTGGATCATTATATTATTTTTCATCCATATCGATTCCTCTAGAGTGAAAAAAATGGTGGAATCATATTGCAAGGCCATTTTAGTGGTAGGTCTCAGTTTGGAAAATTGGAGTCGGATACCTTCTCGGGCCATTTTGAGGCATTAAATGACATCTTTTAGGGTTCTGGTTTCTAGGATTAATGACCACACCCTTGATGATGTTCTAAATTGTGATATCTTTCAACTGGTGGTTCAAACTCCTCAATCAAAACTTGTATTTAAAATTTATTCCTCCCACAAGTTGACCTACCGTGTTGACCACCATGGTGTGAGAGGATGTCGCATCAACCCACATTACTCACACATATAGAGCTAGCCACATATATAATTTCAATAATATTATATAAGGTTCAAAACCTTAACAGAGTTGAGGGTTGAGGAAGTAAAAAACCTACCCCTAGATGGCTATCGAGTTATGTTAAATATTGGGACCCTAAGAGGAGAAGGGGTTCCATTCTACATTATTGTATTTTTTTCCATAGAAGAACATAACAACTGGGAGTGGGAAATTAGAGAACCTAATAGAGGGGGTTAAAGTTTTGTAGCATCCTAACAAGACAGAGGTCTTAGGTAACTCCATAGAGAGTACCTTCTCCTTTGTACTTGTGTTATTTCCATATCAGGGAAAAGAGAGTAGAGAAGCCTCACTTTCTAGCTGTATTTTATCCTGTAAGGGTTTCCTTGAGAAAATATTTGTGTTATTTTGTGGATGGTGTGTGATTGTATTTTATTGTTCTCTATTTTTCATATTTGATCTATTTCACGTATAAGCAAAAAACAATAGTTAAATATTTTGGAATCTAAAGGAATTTAACTTTCATAATATAGATTTCTATTCTTTATTTATCAGATTTATTGTGACGAACTGTTCGAGTGGAATATCCACAACAAATTACAGATCAATGCACCATATATGTAGGTCTCAAGTCTCTTATACAACCAATTTCTATAATGATTCTATATTATGAGATTGCATTTCTAATCTACGAAAGGAAATTGTATTCACACCTTGGTGAAACCAAATTGTTAAATAAAATCACACTTGAAAAATGGAAATTCACACATGCATAGTTAAATTTAAACTCACACTTGTAGTTTAAGTATAAATTACACACTTTCATAATTAGATATAAATTATGTCTGAGAGTAACCACATTGTAGTAACTCTCTTCTAATTTTCATTATGAATCAAATGCAAGATCTCACTAATATATTTATTAATTAAAAACATATAACCACACAATCATGCTTAAATTCTATAAACAATAACACAAGGAAAATGACCAAAAACACTTATATTATGTTGAGTGGGCCTTGCCTCAAAAAATAGAGGTGTTGGGATTAATCTATAGTAGAATTAAATGGATGGATATAACCTACTCATTACTCAAAGGAGCATATGGAAAATATTAATCTAGAGTTCCCTAGATTAGAACAAGTCTTCAAAATATCAAGAGATCTGTCTTTCAATCACAAATTTTTTTATCTTAGTCAATAGTGCTAGCTGGAAAACCCCCCTTTAACTATACTGGGGTTTAAGATATAGACAAAGTGAATCATTGTCTAAAAGTCAATCTAGTTTCTACTCTACCCCAAACATACCAAAACAAATGAAAATAAATAAAGAAGAGAGAATATCGGTAATTGTACCTTTTATCCCACATCTGGTGATAATTTCCTCAAGCTATGTAGTTCCAAAGACTGCAAGTCTCCTCCCAAGGCTGACCTGCATCCAAAACTAGGCAAACAAGGACTACAAGCATGCTATTTATATTCATGATTTAGGGTTAGATATAAAATGCTATGTATAAATCAAAGAAAATACACAAAACATTATCATTTGGGATAGGGAAAAGAGATTATTTTATTCATCAAACAAAGACTGAAACTTACAATTTGTTTCAGCCACCGTTCCACGAACCTGGTCCAGGCTCCTCTTTATAATGCTCCAAGTGCACCTTCAATAGGCCTCTTCTCTCAATCTTCTGATCACCTCAAGGGAAGGGAATGGATTGAATGGAAGAAGAAGGGGTTGAAGAGGGAATGCTGAGGCAATATCTCACAAAAGGTAGCAAAATCTTAGGCAAGGACGGGAAGTGAAATTGGGTAGAGTTTCACTATTCTTATGCTTAGATATGAAATGAGGCCCCAACACCTCCTTCTATACGACAAAAGGATGGTTATTCGGTTGGGGGATGGGTTATAACAGGTGAATTGGTTGGGAAACCTCCAATAGCCTGTGAATTTCACTAAATTCCTCACAACTTTTTAAGTTTTGAAACTTTTGCAAGCATACGCGGGATATTTAGTGTGAAACAAGAGTATGTACATGGGTTTTCTAGCATGAAACAAGCATATGTATGCAGGTTGTAGTGGTTCAGGGCACGTACATGCTCTAAAAAATGGTTTTTTAAGACGAGATCCTCAACAGTGCTTTGGAAAAATATGCAAGTAAGAGGTCCAAGGCCATGTACGCATGAATAGGGAATTTTAGGGCTATAACAGATGACCCCTAATGTGTGAGGTCAGAAGAGAAACTAATGGCCAAAATACATTACAACATCTTCACCAATGTACAAAATCAAGTGAGCCCGAGACCAGAGTTCGGGAGGTGCCATCTGCAAAACAACAATTGTCTCTCTGAGGTGGGCATACCCATGCTTGGGATGAATTGAACCATGAATGCCAATCAAATACACTACAGATCCATGTCATATAACTATATAAAGTGTAGCCATGAGCAATACACATCAGATCTACATCTCAAAATCATTTGAATATATACAAGTATAGTATGCATCTTCAATAAGTTAGTGATGCCTACAGCTGGATATGAGGTCTTCATAGCTCGAGAAATGACTTCAAGATATTCAAAAATCAGGTAGGATTACAATGGGAGTGTATAAGTCACTACCCTGAGGTGTTCGATAGTCTGTTTGGAAAATACATGAGGATCTCGATGACTAGACAAAAAACTCAATCGATTTCGAATCTGGACTTGACTGGACTCTCAGGATAGCCGACTCATGAGAGTAAAGAGACAAACTGTAGAAAGACCGACACAGGTTGGGTAAAACTTCCCTTGGAAAAAATCACGACAGATGATCAGACTCAGGCAACATCACATTAACATAAGTTTGTGATGCTGGAGGAAACACAAACTCTCCATGTGGTTGGAAGAGTAACCAAATGGAGGAGGACATAGCTCTATGTAGAGAGAAAAACTTCCTAAGTTCATACTAGATCCCAATGCTTGACGAACAAATGGAAGGATGTTCTTTGTCTAAGGGAGACTATCTTTGTTGTCGAAAAAAGAATGTATATTTCACGTCCCCTCTTTTTGGAATATTTGATTTTTTTGTCTTTTTCAATTTTTTAAGATCTTGAAAAAGGATAAAAGAATGCTATGTTACAAAGGAGGAATGAGTGTCGTGACAAACAAACCAATTCCAAGTGCACGGAACACACTAATGCTCAGGGCAAGAAGACATGTGCAGGATAAGGACACTCAGGGAAAATTCCTCCATGGGTCAAGGTGTCAGGTCCCAGATGCAAGAAGTAATGTAAGGCTTGCATATAAGGAATGCTTCAAAGGTTCAGTTGAGAGAAACATGGAGCCAACATTAGGACAAAGACACAAATATGAGACTCGCAAAATGTGATTAAGCAAGACACAATGAGACCCCTTCTATGTAATTTTTTCGAGCCCATAGAAGGTAAGCTCGGTAATTTTTTAACATTTAGAGAGTATGAAAAAACACAAAATAAGACTCTAGGGAGTACCTTTTTCGAAGATAGTCTATTCGGTTCAAAAAAGGGTTAAACTTGCATCGAAAAAACGTCTATTCAAAACGATTTTAACGAGTGTGACAAAGACAAGATCACTCATAAATCTTTTCAATTTTAAGGAGTCTGAAAAGAGCTTAACTATGGAATCACAACATTTTTCTGATTTTAGTCTCCCTAGCCCGAAAAAGTATAAAAGTAACTAAGCATAAATCTCCTGACGAGACAAATATCCTGAGGCGTACCTTTTTCTTCTTTAATCTACAGGCTAGAAAAAGGGTTAAAATCATGCCAATAGATGTTGTTCTGGAACAATTTTAACGAGTGTGAAGGAACAAGATCACTCGACGATCTTTTCAATTTTAGGGAGTTTGAAAAGAGCTTAACTATGGACTCCAGGGGGGTGAGGGTTCCTTTTTCGTAAGTAATCTCCGAGGCCCAAAAAAGGTGATAAACCAAAACCAAGGAGAATGTTCCTTTTTCGAAGATTTAGTCCATCAGACCTGAAAAGGGGTTAAACTTATGCTTGCGAATACTCTTCTAGTGAACTGAGGTTCCTAGAGAATACCTTTATTCATAAAATTAGCCATCCGGACTGAAAAAGGGGTAAACTACAGCCAGACAAATGTGCCTTCAAATTTGAGTTTGGCGAGCATGAAGGACAACAAGATCGCTCGACAATATTTTCATTTTTAGAGAGTTTGAAAAGGGATTAAAGAAGACTCTAGGGGGCTACTTTTCTCAGTTAATCCAAACGAGATCAAAAATAATAAATACAGTCTCGTTGGATGTTGCTCTCGAATTTCAAAGCGAGCTTGAAAGACAACAAAGAGTTCTCATTTGGGAGTCCCTAGGGTAAGGCCTAGAATGATGGTGCATCAAAATAATGAGGCTTTATCTCATAATCATGATAGGACTAACAAGGACTCCCAAGGCTATAGTCATTACTGACAGCATGGATGCCAAAATGTAGCAAGGATCTACCTAGGGCATCCATGTAAAGGTAGTATGGACCACCTAATTATGACACTTCTAGAGAAGCAATGAAGGTTCTGTGTCACACTTCAGTGGGGTCGATCCTATGGCAAAGAAAAAAATACAACAAGATGCAGAAAGTGGAAATGAAATCCTAACTTATATGAAAAAAGTTTGAAAAAATGACTTTTACCAAAGGATACCCAAAAAGTGACCCACCCCAAAAATTACCAAACCAAAATAAAAAGAGTATTGGAACAACCAATAATAAACTCAAAAGTGGAGTCGAGTGATCACCAAGCTAGAAAAAATGACAAAGGGGGTAAAAAGGGGGAAAAAGGGGCCAAAAAAGTCTACAAATAGAAGTTGACAACTCATTTTTACCATTGCAATTTGAAAATAAACCAAAAGGTGAAAATACCCCTTTGCGAAAAGAGTAGATTCTGGGAGCTTCAGTGGACAAAACGACCTTATGTTTGGACCAAGTAAGTGCAAGTCACTCATACTTGCAATTTAATTCATTTTTTATGCTTTAATTTTATGTTTTGAGGGGGATTCTCTTGTAAAAAGAGCGGCCCTGCATGTATCCAAGTTGTCCAAGGCCAACCCGCATATGTACTCAGGCAGGAAACCACTAGCCCACGTACATACATGAATATGTACAAAAAAACCCATGTACACCTTTGTAGACCTTGAAAAAATAAAAAGGAAAGTACGAAATCTCCTCCATTTTTCCATGAAACAGGATGTATGTTCACTGGAGGGAGAGAGAGCATGAGGATATTGATTTTTTGGTCGAAGAGGACCCATAGCCATTGCTGCACTGAAAAAGTGTGAGCTATGGAAGTTCTTCCAATGTACGTTCATGAGGGCAAAAACTAGGCTACTCAATGCTCTTGTGGAGTATTGGCATACTGATGTAGAGGTAGTTATTGTAGAGGGTCAATCACCGACCCCATCCAAAGAGGACATATACTTGTTGACTGGCCTCGAGGGGAGAGGGGAACTGGTTAACTTGAGGACGTTTCCTCCTGGGCCTTTCAACATCGAGGATTAAATTCAGATGTACTGTGAGGCCGACACTCAGAAGGTAGGTTATTAGGTACCAATCCACAATATCACAAACCTATCTATGTGTGTGATCTTACTCTTGATCGGGTGGATTACTAGATTCATAACCCTTCACTAGGCCTCCCGGGCACACATGCATTGTGCCATTCAGTGTTTGAAGGCCAACATTTTTGAATGGAGTACAACCATGTTGATATGCATGAAGAGACAACTTACAGATTTTCAACGATGTACTAACAAGAACTTTGGGTTTGGTACCATTTTGTGCTCCTCATTTGAGAGGGTTCCCGGTCTTAGTCCTAGAGAGACAATACGGGGGCATGTAGCATCCTTCCCAGCAATGACTAGGTGGGAAACATTGTTGCCTTGACAAGGTGGAGGGAGGATCATAGAGACCTTCAATGAAAAATTATTTGACTGGCGGGCATGTCAGATCCTGGTGATCGAGGATTAACCATATGTCAGGATAAACTTCACCAGAGACTCGATCATGCCTATACCTCCTAGCGAGGAGCGAGGTGAGATAGGTAACATAATTTTTAAATTTTCGTATATATAATTTTTATGCATGTATAGAGTACTGACTCGTGTATTTGTTGTGTACAAATGTGGGGCCTGTGCAACCTGAATACTTCACCAGGAGTTAGCGATGTCCTCGACCCAAGGCAGGACCAACAACAACAGGAGGACTAACAGCTACAGGTGGACCCCCAGCAAGAGAGGCAGACAGAGTTCTGTGATGAGTGGAGCGCAACCTCACAACACTCAATCATGTTGTACCTATGGCCAAGATCGAGTATCTCTCCCCTTCTATGCAGCCTCATGTAGTAGGGGTGCCTCATACTTGGGTCTAGTTATTCCGTCATTTGGCCAACAATGTTTTACACTATAGCAAGGCCAATATGCATCAAACCTAAACAGTATAGATCGTTGATGTGGCGAGGATATTTTTTTTATATGTATTTTTTGAGGGCATAAGCTCGACGATGTATACTGAACACTTTTGAGGCTTTCATTTTTTGAATAGCTCAATGTATTTGAGCTTTTGTTTTGGGGGTAATGATTTGGACAGTTTGACCATCCTAGGTTTCTCTTCAGTCCCTATATTACAGTCTTCTACCTC
>JZKD02S0951126.1:96687-114198 GCA_000966675.3 Picea glauca
ATTACACATATACTTTGACTTCTTCTTCTCTGTTTTTCCCCCGCCAACATTATTTGTAGCCTTTTTATCCCCTTTTCCATTCTTATTTCATTGATTCTTCTTTCCCTCGGGCTACTGGTTGGCCTTGGGATTCTTCAACTTCACACTATGTACATATGACTAGGTAGGGGGAACAATCGAACTTAGATTCTGGTTGGCCACAATCTGTTGTATCGACAATTGTTGCAATTGATTCAACAATAGGTCTATGGACTTTCTTTGCGGTGAGCCCACAATGTCATCGACATGGGGTCTAGACTTTTTCTTGGCCTTATCGATATTAGACCATGATGCATCTAGCAAGATCTCGTAGAGCATGCTAGACTGAGAGTAGATCGGTTCAAGCTGTTGGGATCTCATAATCACCTCCTCTTCTGAAAACACTCCAGAAGTCGTTACGTCCTTGGATATGCAGGGAAACAAAGAATTCAAGAACCACTCAAGAAAGAAAGAAATAGGTACCTTGACCTTAATTAATCTCTTTCTACACTACGATTCTCAGATATGATCAGAGATATGGTCGGCCTTGGTCTGCTCAAAGTTGGCCAAGAATTCGGTGTCGGCATCGTATCTCACAGGTAACTGGAAATGGTTCAATAATACCATTTCCAAGTCATAAAATTAAGAGTACCTTGAGCCATCGATCTTAATATACCACTTCAAAACACCCCCTATAATATTTCATTGAAAAAGGTGCAACTGGATAGAGTCATCCTTCAATGAGGTTGACCAGCACCATAAATGAAAATTCGTCACATGATCACCTGGATCTTCGCCATGCTTTCCCTCAAATTTTGGAATATCTGAAGGTAACTTAGTCAGCATTGGGGGCCAACGTGGATCATGATAAATCAGATCGTTCAACAATATTGACTATTCTCGCAGATGTAGTGTTGCCAGAAATGGTAGTTTCAGTTGTGAACTATTTACAAGAAAAGAGGTTCTTGCATTTTGACTGGCACCAGGTTGCTAGGAAATGTTGGATTTCTAGCCAAGGTTCTTGTAGAAACTATGGCCTTGACCAACATAGGGGAACTGCGTCTGTTGGGGTGTCATTGACTAACTCCCGAAATTGGATGACATAGACTGTGCGGGGATTGCTCATTGTATCGTATTCCAAGGACCTTGGAGGGGAATGCCCCCAACCGATCCGACAGGCATGGATATGGAGCCCTGCCCGGGGTTGCAATGAGAAAGGAAGGGGTTTCTCCTAACCGACATTCCTTTCCAAGGAATCGATCCCTACCAAGAATTCCAAAGAACCTGTGTGGAGAAAACTCCAATCGTCGCTCCCTGTGAAGGAATGTACCTTGCACTGGGTTCTGTTGACTAAAACTGGGGTTTCCCCAAGCTAAAGAAAAAACATTGTTCCTAAACACACTAAACAAATACAACACCATAGATCCTACTGATGTTGTATAAGACGAAGGTCCTAAACTGCCTCCACCAAACAAGCTATAATTAGCGTTTGTCCCGATTGGCTGCTGAAAAGCAACACCGAGTGAATGGGACGAAGGAGGTATATGACCCCCACCATAAGGGATAACATTAAAAGGGACTGTAGTGCCTCCATTTTACCCTTGCATAGGATAATTTGAGCTCCCTATCCCTAAACCCATGGTCTGTAAGGTAGAATATGTAAGAACCGAGTTTGTATCAAAGCCAAGCATCCCATATGAGAAAGGAGGGCCCGTCACACTCTGAGTAAACATAACAGTGGTCGAAGCTAATAAAGGTATCAAATCTTTTCCTGAAGTTGAGGGATTCAAGACCATTGTGGTCCCCACTGACGAAGGTGGGAGAGGAGGTATGATGCCCCCTACAGTAGTATCAGTAACGAGAGTATGAGGACTCTCGGATGTAGTAGCATTCGCTTCCATTGTTGCTCGTAGAACTAGATGGACCTCATAAGATGTCACCTCAGGAGGGACAATCTGAATCAAGATCAACGTCGACAAGTCGATAATTAGAGGGTCAACTGGCCTGCGAGCCTCTTCCTCAAGGTAAGAAATGGTAGTTTCCTCCAGAGTTGAAAAGTCTCCTCGCGGAATAGGCTCGGACATAGTTTTCTATGGCTCGGTCGCTTTGAATGACCCTTCTTGATCAAGTATTTTCCTCAATGGTGGTAGAGGTGGCTCCAAAGTAACCGACGATAGGACCTGAAGCCTTCGTGACCAACAGAGTTGTTGATCTTCCACTTTTTGAAATTATCAAATGAGACAATAAGGCTTGACTAGTGTAAAAAATAAAGCACACACTAAAAATTTTCCTAAAGATAAATCAAGCAGTCGAATATCTAGTGGGAAGGATGGTTACGCCAATCGACACTAGAGGGACTAACCGGTGCAAGTGAAAATTGAATAGGCAATCACCCTCCAGTTATATGCTGTGAAGTACAATCCAATGTCTACCCTAGGTACCACGGTGTACCCCAATAGTCACTTGTGTAAGTTCATAAAATATGGGCAACTAGGTTGTCAGCTCGCAGTCAGTTACCAGCTGGGTATAGTTGATAGTTGGGCAGATCGTAATGAGTAGGATAACAAGTCCAAAGCCCTTCAAGGTTATTGAAATCAAATGGTCCAGAAGACAATTGAGGATATCGAACAGATTCAAGTTCCGTGAAGCTCCGTAGGAAAATGCGATCAGTATTGTTCCCGAGAAAGACCCTCAATATACAATCCCCACTACATTCGGTCCAGCTTTGGAGGTGTTATCTCCTCTGCCTTTCCTGAAAAAACCTCATGTTTATCCCCTATGTTAGAGGGGGGTTCTGGATAACTCTTACGGCACTGGACTTAAATCACTAGCTAACTCAGACTCCAATGTTTGTTTTAAAGTGGCCTTGAAGAGTTTCCTCTTCACACATAATTGAAGGCCCTAAAACCCTAAACTACTTTGTGAACCCTACAAATAGAAAATTCTAATGTATTTTAGATTGGGCATTATTTTTAAGGCTTTATTTACACAAAAGGTACGGTATTGAAACTAATGGTGTTATAAAGAGACAAATAAGGAAGAGAACTTTAAAATACTTGAAAGAAAAATTACTTCAAAATTGAAAGAAAAGCTTGTAACCAACTCTTTGTAAATTAAAATTTTCTAACTGATATTTCAAGATATTTTAAACGAAGAAATCCTAAAACTTGATTTCTCTTGACTAAAAATTGCTTATGTTTCAGGAAATCGAAAAGATCTTGGAAATAAAGACTCGTTTTCCTTTTTCAAATAAAAACTTTAACTACTTTACCAAACTAAATGCAATAAAATAAATTCTCTTTTTATTTTTCAAGCTGCTTTAACGACAAAAAACTGAAGTAGAATTTTTGTTTTTTCAAAGAAAGAGAAAGGGTAAAAAGAACACTGAAAAAAGACTGATAAAGACCCTAAGCCCACTGCAGATCGCAGGGATTCAACCAAGAAATCAAAAGGTGAATCTAAAACTTGACAACTTTATCAAAACATATTCAGGGAAAACATAAGAAGACTAAGGAAACAAGTAAACTAGAACCTATACCCAAGCTATGTCCACAGACAGAGACTCTTGCTGATTCAAGAATTCCCTGAGAAGTGTGAAATTCTATTAGGAAAGAGACAAACTCCCTCTTTATTAAAAATACTGTCATGAAAAAGAGACACAGGTTGTTGCATCAACAACCTGCGTATATATGCAGGTTGTTTACAGTGCAGAGCGCATATGTACGCGGGCTGACCCAAAACAGGGCGCGTACACCTCTGCGTATTTCCAAAAATAAGAAGAGAAGGAAGACGTATAGGGTAGGGAAATATGGTATGCACCTTAGAGGTCAACAAAACCCCTTGAAAGACTCAATAAACTTGACTGAAACTCTAAAGAAAAAAAATAAAAATTAATCAACCCAAAACCACCTAAAAAACCCTAGAGAGATCCCTAATATGGTTGCCAATTTTGCTAGCAGGAAAACCCCACATTAACTATACCAGAGTTTAAGATATAAACAGAGTGAATGACCATCTAAAATTCAATCTAGTTTCTACTTTACCACAAACATACCAAAACAAATGAAAATAAAGCAATAAGAGAGAAGATCGATCATTGTACCTTTTATCCCATGTCTGGTGATGATCTCCTCAAGCTCTGTAGTTCCAAAGACTACAAGTCTCCTCCCAAGGCTGACCTACATCCAAAACTAGACAAACAAGCAATACAAGCATGTTATTTATATTCATGAGTTAGGTTTAGATATCAAATGCTATGTATAAATCCAAGAAAATACACAAAACATCATCATTTGGGACAAGGAAAAGAGATTACTTTATTCATCAAACAAAGACTGAAACTTACACTATGTGTCGTCTACCATTCTGTGAACTTGGTCTGGGATCCTCTTTACAATGCTCCAAGTGCACCTTCAATAGGCCTCTTCTCTCAATCTTCTAATCACCTCAAGGGAAGTGAATGTATTGAATGGAAGAAGAAGGGGCTAAAGAGGGAATGTTGAGGCAATATCTCACAAAAGGTAGCAAAATATTGGGCAAGGAAGGAAAGTGAAATTAGGCAGAGTTTCACGATTCTTATGCTTAGATATGAAATGAGGCCCCAAAACCTCCTTTTATATGACAAAAGGATGGTTATTTGGTTGGGATATGGGCTATATTAGGTGAATTGGTTGGGAAACCTCCAATAGCCCGTGAATTTCACCGAATTCCTCACAACCTTTTGATTTTTGAAACTTTTGCAAGCATACGTGGGTTGTTTAGTGTGCAGCAAGAATATTTATGTGGGTTGTCTATCATGAAACAAGCATATGTACGTGGGATGTAGTGGTGTAGGGTGCGTACATGCTCTAAAAAATGGTTTTTTAAGAAGAGTTCCTCAACAATGTTGTGGAAAAATATGTAAGTAAGAGGGCCAAGGCCATGTATGAATTAATAGGTCATTTTAGGGCTATAACAAATAGGATTTTTTATACATTAATCATCCTCTTTGATTAATATAAGAAAATAACAATCTTAAGAAGGTACCTAAATCAAATATCTAAATTCTCAAGTAGTTCTTAAAATATTGCTTATTATCAATACAAAAAAATGTTAATCGATCAAGAATACTAGCATACAAAACTAAATTGTTATGCCCATTTAGCAATGTTGTTAATTATTGAATTTCACTCGAGAAGGTTATAGTAACCACGTTCTGTATTAATCCATATAGGCTTCCCTAGAAACCCCCAAAAGTGTGTGCCCTATGGATTTGTAACACCATATCTTTGACCTTGTTTCCCCCTTACTCTTGCAACAACTTATGAGATCTGTAGCAACCATGCAATGGTTCTATAACAATATTTAACCAATCCTTAAAACCAAATTCAAGTATGCTACCATTTCCAAGATTTAGAAAAAATCAAATGGAAGATAGGAAATGTAATTAAAATTACCTCAAAGCCTTTATCTTGATATCAATAAACAAAAATGGGTAATACATGGTTAATCATAGAACAAAGGATGGCTGATGCAAGGAAAATGATAACCAAAAGTGACAAGAACAAAGACCCATGATCTCCCCCCAAATAAATATTTTGCATGTACATGTAAAGCCCTATAAACTCCCTACTAGTCCTTTGGATCAAAGGAATATGAGAAAAAGTGTTTTTTGTGGATATTGATCCAACTAAAAGGGGGTTGACCATGCTTTCCCATAATATAATATCCCAACTTAAGTTCCAAATCAACCAAAAGAGTTATTTCTTCATGCTCATTTCTAAAAAAATAGAAATTGATAATTGGGTGACCGACATAGATGAGTGGAAAATGAAACTGCAATCTATCCACTATGTCTCATGTCTCATGTCTCCTTAAAGAATTCATATACAATTTATATCTATTCAATAATACATTAAGATTAGTGTAATATTGGTGTTCTCTTATCTTAATTTCAAGATATGGGGCTTCCAGAAACACATTAATTTCATGTATTTTCAGTTTATCTCACTGCAATTCTATCAAAAGTATGTAGAGTAGGTAGTAGTTGGATGCAGAATTTAATTCCATGTCCAACGAGTGCCTACACTTGGAATTTGAGAAAACCTACAAGGAGATAAGTTAGACACCAAGCTCAATGATACACCTAGTTTATTCTTGGAACACCAAGTTCAGTGGTACAAATAGTTGGCACATTTGAAATATGTTGACCAGTGTACTAATTTATGGGTGAGAGGTGAACGCATGTTCCTCCTATTGTGACATTGGAGCATAATAAATTTTCAAAACAACCTTGTATTTCTTCTTATATACGAAAATATTAGAGGAATTTCAATCTCAAAATGGGCCTCAAAACGAAAATTGTACTATCAAAATCAACTTTAAAAGAACCAATAGGATACAAGATGATGAACACAACTATAAGGGTAAATATTTTTGGAGGGAAAGGAAGAAAACTACCTTTTTAAATTATATTTTCAACTTATCTCCTTGTAGGTTTACTCAAAATTCAAGTGTAGGTACTAGTTGGATGCATAATTCAATTTTGAATCCAACTAGTGCCCAATTTGCATAATTTCGATAGACCTACAAAGACATAAATTGGAAATACATGAAAACAATGTGTTTCTTAATGTATTTACAATTCATCTCACTACAGGTCTATCAAAAGTATGTAGAGTGGGTACTCATTGGATGTGGAAATGAATTCTACATCCAAAGAGTGCCTACATTTGAAACTTGAGTAAACCTACAAGGAGATGAGTCAAACATATGATTAAAAGTTGATATTTACCCTAATGGTTGACATCATCATCTTGAATCCTATTGGTTCTTTAAAGTTTATTTTGATAGTATATTTTTATTTTGTTTTGAGGTCCATTTTTTAGCTCGAAATTCCCCTAATAATCTCGTATATATGCAGAATACGAGGTTGTTTTAATAATTCCTTATACTCCATTATGAACACAAGAGGAACATGGAATTCACATCTCACCCATAAATTAGCACACTTCTCAACATCTTTCAAATGTTCCAACTATTTGTACCACTGAACTCGGTGTTCAAGGAATGAAGAAAAATCTATGAATTGAACATACCCCATAAAGGGGTTAGCATTCCATTTCCTTTGACTACCCATTAGAAACTTATGTTGATACAATGAACCCAACAAATTCCTCTCTTCTTTGTCCTTTGGCACAGGGGCAGACCTAGGGTTCAACGCTTCAACAACCCACCAACAAAACCCTAACTACCAGCCCTTTCAGCAACACTTGCGAAGCAGATGAAGTCTCACCCGAGGTAGAGGCAGGGGTGGTTTCAAGACTCAGATGTCTGCAACCCTAGTTGGGACACAAATGTGTGATTGTAACACCTTAACAGAGCACTTAGCAGTTATAGATCATTAGTATTCATCCTTAATTTACAACGCAGGTAAAACCTAATCAACAGACCAACGCATTATTCACCCAGATCTAGTATATTCAATAACTAATCACATTCACATAGGTTAGATCTTGCATTCATTCATATTATTCAGCATTAACATTATCATATCAAATTCATCTAAGCATACATCAGTGCACTAAGCATTAATCTAATGAACAATGAAATAACCATAATGTACAAAGCAACCATAACACGGGATATACGTTGTTCACCCCTAGCCTGGGGCTACGTCCACCAACTCTTCTTCTCTTTTATTGTCTTCTATCAATCGTCTACATGCATAGAACCACAATATCCTACTTTGCATAGGACAGGATATCTGTGCACACTTCGCTAGATCCTCCTTCCCCAAGCTAGATTATAGCACAAATCCTTTTCATAGTCACTTGCACTTAGCTCTGCAAGTTCTCAACATAGCATGCATAAAGCATTTACAATTTGCACTCAACACTTTGGCTAGGTACCAAGCTTCCCCCCTTTCTTAAATCACCTAGAGTTCTATTTATACATTACAAAAAGGGCCTAAACATGGGTAAACCCATGGGCCGACATCCCCATATCCGTTACATAAGCCCAAAACCAAAAAATCCCTAAACAAGGGGTTGAGATCCCACGATCTCCGCTTTGACTCGCTCTCCACCTTCGATAGCCTGTCGAAGTCCCAATATAGGTCAAGCATGACCAAGGATCCTCAAAACTTGGTCAAGGTCCAACAGGCCCCCAATGTTCACCTATGGCTCGTCCCGAGTCACTCTGGTCTAGGTAGCTTTGCTTCAAAAGCCTCGAGCTTGGCTTGAGATGCTTCGACCTATTGCTGCGCCAAGGCCTCCTTCTCGGTGAACTCTTGGCTAACTGCTTCATTGACAGGTCCCTCTAAGCATTGTTTGACTACAATGACTACTTGTTCCAGCTCTTCTCCTCGGCCTTCAATCTCCCCAAAAAGTTGGCATGCTTTGTCCTGGACTGGTTGGAGCCGCTAAGTTACTTCCATGAATTTTCTCTGTATGGCGTGGACCTCCTATTGAGCAGTGCATTGTTCCTGAGATTGATTCATCCTTTCAACTACCGACAGGAGCTTCAACTGTGCCTGTACTGTCGCTGCTTGCTTATTTTCCTCCTAGAGTTGTGACTATAGTTCCTTTAGTTCAGGGTATTCAGTAAGTCGCTCGTAGGTGTGTGCACTTCTACTACTAAGTTGTTTACATTCTAGAGAAAATGCTCTGATCCTCTCAACTACACTCCGGGCAATGGCTTCTATTTGGTCTCGCACATCCTATGGGGTACTTGGTACTATTTGTATCTCTAGGTCTGTGATTATATGTTGAAGTTGTTTGATAGATTCCGAAAGATGTGCTACTTGATGCTCCACTGGTTCTTCCACCTTTTTCTCTAATCTTGTCACAAAGTGAAGTGCTCTATGGACTACTTCTTTGACTCTGTGCTGCTCTACGAGAAACTTCTCTTTCTCTTGCTTGACCTGTGCTCTCTCCTCTTCAAACTTGGTGTGGAGGTCATCCTTCTCCTATTTCACAACTCGACGTTTCTCTACCACTTCCTGTTGTGCTTGCTTCAGGGCCACCATGGCCTGTTCTTTCTCTTCTTGCGCTCGATGAAGGGGAGCTTCAGTCACATCAACTATTCTGCGGAGTTGGGCAGGCTCATCTCCCAACTCTGGTTCTTCTAATGGCGAGGGTGCAGTGGATACTGCGTAGCTATATTGAAGGGCCCATTGTACCCCTCTTAGTTTTGTCTCAATTTTTTCATACATGGTTTCTTGCTTGGCTTCAGTGTTCTACATAATATCCTGCAAAACATATGATACAGCTGTGATGATGAAGTCTAGGTCATTGAGCGTGAACACGGTCTACAACTTAGCCTTGGTGGCTTTGGATTTCTTCCACGAGGTACGTTTCATGGGGGAAACCTTTGTTTTTTTAGAGGGATAAACCTCATCAGCAGGATCCCTAGGCAGTGTTAATTCACCTTGCTTCTACTGATCTTCTTTTCCATTGGTCTCTTATTTATCTACTTCATCATTATCTCCTCGTCTAGGTGATTCCGAAGTAGTTTCACCTAACACACTTCTCAGGTTTTGTACCTTTTTAGTCTTCTTCCTTCTACTAGGTCCAGGTGTATCATTCTCTTCATGAGTGGCCTCTGAGCTGCCAATTAGTTCGAGATCAGACATTTATGTTTGGTCAGTAGGAATAAGGAGCTCTACAGACCAGTCCTTAGTTATCTCTTCGAGGTCCTCCTCTGTGAGCTTATAGTATGACTAAATCTCTTCTTTATGCTCATCTGTGCATGCGGTGATATAAATAAAGTGTCGATATATGTGAAATTTCATGAGGGGTCTAAACNCCGAGTCACTCTGGTCTAGGTAGCTTTGCTTCAAAAGCCTCGAGCTTGGCTTGAGATGCTTCAACCTATTGCTGCGCCAAGGCCTCCTGCTCGGTGAACTCTTGGCTAACTGCTTCATTGACAGGTCCCTCTAAGCACTGTTTGACTACAATGACTACTTGTTCCAACTCTTCTCCTCGGCCTTCAATCTCCCCAAACAGTTGGCATGCTTTGTCCTGGACTGGTTGGAGCCGCTAAGTCACTTCCATGAATTTTATCTGTATGGCATGGACCTCCTGTTGAGAAGTGCATTGTTTCTGAGATTGATTCATCCTTTCAACTACCGACAGGAGCTTCAACTGTGCCTGTACTGTCGCTGCTTGCTTCTTTGCCTCCTAGAGTTGTGACTATAGTTCCTTTAGTTCAGGGTATTCAGTAAGTCGCTCGTAGGTGTGTGCACTTCTACTACTAAGTTGTTTACATTCTAGAGAAAATGATTTGATCCTCTCAACTGCACTCCGGGAAATGGCTTCTATTTGGTCTCGCACATCCTATGGGGTACTTGGTACTATTTGTAGCTCTAGGTCTGTGATTATCTGTTGAAGTTGTTTGATAGATTCCGAAAGATGCGCTACTTGATGCTCCACTGGTTCTTCCACCTTTTTCTCTAATCTTGCCACAGAGTGAAGTGCTCTATGGACTACTTCTTTGACTCTGTGCTGCTCTACGAGAAACTTCTCTTTCTCTTGCTTGACCTGTGCTCTCTCCTCTTCAAACTTGGTGTGGAGGTCATCCTTATCCTATTGCACAACTCGACGTTTCTCTACCACTTCCTGTTGTGCTTGCTTCAGGGCCACCGTGGCCTGTTCTTTCTCTTCTTGCGCTCGATGAAGGGGAGCTTCGGTCACATCAGCTATTCTGCGGATTTGGGCAAGATCATCTCCCAACTCTGGTGCTTCTGATGGCGAGGGTGCAGTGGATACTACGTAGCTATATTGAAGGGCCCATTGTACCCCTCTTAGTTCTGTCTCAATTTTTTCATACATGGTTTCTTGCTTGGCTTCAGTGTTCTGCATAATATCCTGCAAAACATATGATACAGCTGTGATGATGAAGTCTAGGTCATTGAGCGTGAACACGGTCTACAACTTAGCCTTGGTGGCTTTGGATTTCTTCCGCGAGGTACGTTTCATGGGGGAAACCTTTGTTTTTTTAGAGGGATAAACCTCATCAGCAGGATCCTTAGGCAGTGTTAATTCACCTTGCTTCTGCTGATCTTCTTTTCCATTGGTCTCTTATTTATCTACTTCATCATTATCTCCTCGTCTAGGTGATTCCGAAGTAGTTTCACCTAACGCACTTCTCAGGTTTTGTACCTTTTTAGTATTCTTCCTTCTACTAGGTCCAGGTGTATCATTCTCTTCATGAGTGGCCTCTGAGCTACCAATTAGTTCGAGATCAGAAATTTATGTTTGGTCAGTAGGAATAAGGAGCTCTACAGACCAGTCCTTAGTTATCTCTTTGAGGTCCTCCTCTGTGAGCTTATAGTATGACTAAATCTCTTCTTTATGCTCATCTGTGCATGCGGTGATATAAATAAAGTGTCGATATATGTGAAATTTCATGAGGGGTCTAAACTGGTGTAGGGTGTTCAATGTCATACGAGGGACAACCCCAATAGCCCTCTTTAACTGGAGATAGTATGTGTGGAATACCACATTCGACTACCATTATTTTCCCATATCTCTCGAGTATTAGAGCGTGGTGAAATTCGCAGTGAGTGGCTCAAATGGCTTGATGTCCGGGAAGGTCACACCTTCCGGCATCTCCCAAGCAGTAAATGCTATGAGGATCAACAAATAGATGAAATGGAACTCATAGCCCTGATCCTGAGCTTCGCGACAATCCAATTCTAGTTGGTTGACTAAGTACTTCACCCAATTCATTTGGAGTCCTTCTACACATTTTTCGGCGAGGTCAAAAATGAACCCTGTGACCTGCGTAGGTCTGTTCTTTCTCACCATATTTCCTTCGATCAACTAGCAAGCTAAACGCACTGCACCATTATGGATGGAATATGCATTGTATCTTTGTGTCCCCTTTTCTACGTTGCCATAGGTATCCTTAATCCTCTATGTCAGGGTGCGATCTTCAACCTTCCCTGGGTAGAATTCTTGTGGGTCTGGTCCCTGTATTCTCAATCTAGTGATCCTATGGATCAATGTCAGATTGACTGTGATGCATTTTTCTAGCCATAGAGAGCCACCATGGTAATACGATAGCAGGAGCTTAACGCACGTGTTAAATTCCTAGTGCCTTCCAAAATGTGGAATCTTCATCACATTCAAGATGGTGGACTGCACGAGGTTCATAGTCCATGGTTGGGGGATTATTTTCAAGTTCTTCCCCTTCATCCTAGTCAAGTATCTATGAGGGGCGAGCATACTATGGTTCTTGCGGTCCCCTAGGTTGAAGTCGCTGAATTTTAATGTCACGATCTTATCCTATTATGTTATAACTACACGTATCCCCTTCAGGAGGTACATAGTAACTAGGGTGTAATCGAAGTCTCTAGGGACACTTCCACGACTTTCCGTGCCAACCAAAGGTGGGATGTATTTGGGCAAGATAGTTGGGATTAACTTCGCATTCTCCAAGTCACCTCGATGCTTGGTTATTTTCTCGGTTGCATCTTGGGATGGTCTGGATCCACGAGCATTCGATGGAGAGGCTTGCACTCCTCTCGTTTATGAGGCTTGAATCCCAATGGACATTAATTTTTCGGCCATTAGATCGATTATAACTTCTTCAAATGACTTCTCTATGGCGTTGAGTTCATCTGACATGCATGCTCTCAATTAGATAACTCAGGTCGATGAATGAATGCTCAATGTAATAGATCAGGTGGTGAAATCTGAGTAAAAACAGTTTGGTAGCAATGATTTGGCTTAGATACAGTTTGCAAAAGTGTTTTCGGTGCAACAGTTGATGCAATCAGTAGACAATGATGTAACAAATCTCTCCAACAGACGAGAGGTTTTCATCAATGTGGTTCTATCCGTTGTGGAACGGTCCCAACAGTCTGATGACAAGATTTCTGGTCATAAATGTTGTTTTAACTGTTCGAGGGCGTCGATCTAACAGTCATAATGCATCCAATGTTTATATTTCTTCTCCATGGCAAAGTGTTGTGTTTCATTTTTCTGATATCCTGACGAAGTTCCATTTTTGCAAGCCTTCCTTCTGCGAAGTCCCCTCTGGAACCTTCTGCAAATTTTCTATCTTTTCTCTCTTCTTACTAAGCTTTCTAGCCTTGTTCCCTATGATATTCATCTTGGTATTCATCTTTCCATTCTGATTCTTATATCCTTTTGGCATAGTAACTTTGCGTTGTTGATATTCTTTCATAGGGTTCAATGGCAATACTTCTTCTCTGTCTGGGGTAGGTGCTCCACTTTTCTATGAGTCTTCTTGTGTTCTTTCAAATTCGACATCCAAGTTTTTGGTTCTAAAGAACTTTGATCTGTTCTCTTGTTCTTCAATCAAGTTCTCTATCCTCCTAGTCATTAAATATTTTAATTCTTTCTTCTTCTGATCTAAGGCTTCCTCTTCTTTTCTTCTAGCCCGATCCTTCTCAATCTAGGTTTTTCCTAGTAACATAGTGAATGGGGATTTGTTATTAATAAATTTAACAACCTCAAAATATTCCTCTGTCAAAGTTCCATGAACACTCATAGGTATCTGGGTGAGTCTTCCACATAGGGTTATCATATTTCCTCTAAATAATCATATTCCTCCTAATGAAAGAATCATAGTAGGCTTTCCTAAAATTTCCTAGGTTCTTTCTGTGATGATATTCACCTATGTTTCCTCATCCAAAACACAGTCAATGTCGAAGTCTCATATTCTTGTTTCTATGAACTCTTTTTCTTTGAATATCTCTGATAAGTTGACATTTCTGTGATCATTCAGGGTTTCTTTCATTTGTAGCAATACATTCTCTGATTCTTTCTGGGGTTTTTCCATGGTCTTAGTTGTTTGATATTCCTCGAGTTTTTCTTGTCTCATATTCATTCTTTCAACCTTAGCAATCATTCTAGGGAAATCAAAAACTTCATGGTCCATAGATTTACAACAAAGACAACTAGGTCTTCTATCAGGGCATTCCTTAGCAAGATGTCCCGGTCTTCTGTAGTTGTAACAATGAATCAATCCTCTTTTTCTTTGAAATGATCCCCAACCTTTCCTGTACTATGCACTAGGATCATAGTAGCTAACTTGAAAAAAATTCTTTCTAGGATCCTACATCCATTTGTTAGTCCAAACATTTTTTCTATGCATAGGAATAACATATCTTTCATCATTTCTATCAGATCTACTCATATCAAATCTTCTTTCTTCTAATTGTGCCCTAGTTTTCAGGCTAGGAGAAAATTGATCAAACATACCTAGATTCATATGTTTGAAACAAAAATTTCCACTTATCATACCTTTCAATCAAAACTTTTCACTGTTCTTACCTTTATCAGAGGACAGAGCTTCAATATCTTACCTCTTTTCTTCAGATCTAACTTCTCTTCTTAGCATAGAGCTTCACAAGTCAAGAAGAATACTGTGCATTAGGGAAACAGATCTACGCATGGAGATTTCTCTTTTCTTCAGTTCCCAGCAGTCACAGTTTCATGTCCCGACAATGGAACCATTTTTTGGCACAAAGGAAGACCTAGGGTTCAATTCTTCAACAACGCACTAACAAAACCATAACTACCGGCCCTTTCGGAAACAACTGCGAAGAAGCAGATGAAGTCTCACCCGAGGTAAAGGCAGGGGTGGTTGCAAGACTCAGATGTTTGCAACCCTATATGGGACACATATCTGTGATTGTAACACCTTAACAGAGCACTTAGCAGTTATAGATCATTAGTATTAAACCTCAATTTATAGCGCAGGTAAAACCTAATCAATAGACCATCACAGTATCCACCCAGATCTAATATATTCAAGCACTAATCACATTCACATAGGTTAGATCTAGCATTCATTCATATTATTCATCACTAATATTATCATATCAGATTCATATAAGCATACATCAGTGCACTAAGCATTAATCATATGAACAATGAAATAACCATAATGCACAAAGCAACCATAACACAGGATATACGTGGTTCACCCCCAGCCTGGGGCTACGTCCACCAAATCTTCTCCTCTTTTATTGTCTTCTATCAATATTCTACATGCACAAAGCCACCAGATCCTACTCTGCATAGGAGATGAGATCTGCATGCACTTCGCTAAATTCTCCTTCCCCGAGCTAGATTACAACACAAAGCCTTTTCACAGTCTCTTACAATCACTTGCACTTTAGCTCTGCAAGTTCTCAACATAGCATGCATAAAGCATTTACAATTTGCACTCAACACTTTGGCTAGGTACCAAGCCTCCCCCCTTTCTTACATCGCCTAGAATTCTATTTATACATTACAAAAAGGGCCTAAACATGGGTAAACCCATGGGTTGACATCCCCATACCTATTACATAAGCCCAAAACCCAAAAAGCCTTAAACAAGGGGCCGAGATCCTGTGATCTCCGCTTAGACTTGTGCTCTGCCTTCGATAGCCTATTGAAGTCCCAAAATAGGTCAAACATGACCAAGGATCCTAAAAACTTGGTCAAGGTCCAACATCGTCACAACTAGAGTACTATATTTTTGAACATAAAAAACATCTTCTGACTAGAGTTGAATTAGGATGCTCACTTTACTCCCTTTCCTATATCCATGAAAATTTCATTACTTGCAAGAAAGTTCAATCATCCCTTATTTACCATGGTTTTTCATTTGAACCATCACTCACTGACCATAGGTAGCCTAATTTCTCTCACAATAATGTCCTCTGTAATAGGGATGTGGAGGAATATTACCATAGTTGAGGGTAGTTGAAAGGTTATTTCAAATTCAAGATCCACTCTGTTAGCACTGAGAGTCACACTTAGACTTCCATGAGTGTGTTGTAACAAATATTGAAATTTTGGCTTTCGGTCACTTATGAGAATGAATGGAAGCATTGGCAGTGGAATGACCACATACACCAAGCATTAAGCCACATGAAGAAAAATCTCACGAGTCTGGGTTTTTTGCCGTTGGGGATTTGGTCGACACAGATATCGTAATAACTACAGCCCCGATCTCCAAATTCACTAAATTATTAAAGGATAAGTCAGGTTAATTAAAGAATAAGAAAGATTAATGTTGACAAGTCTCATCGGGATTTCACGACTCGAGTTGCCTTCGTGCTTTAAGTTTCAAGTTTGCGATTTACGAAACCTCGAAAGCCTGCATTTTAATCGTGCTTTATCACAAAGCTAAGAGTGTTTTAACTTTTAATCAATCCCATCGCAATTTCGCGATTCACGATTTCTCGCATCAAGTGTTATCGAAGTCCCGACACTTAAATCCATGAAAGGTTAAAGATTAATTGATAATTGTGATTAATTAAGAGATTAAGACAAATGATTATTGCCTAATTAATCCCATCATGATTTTTCGATTTGGGATTCCTTTCATGTCATAACTCTTAAAGACATGATACCCAAAACACCGAAACTCGAAAACCCAAAAACCCGAAATTGAGACTCCAGTCATATGCAAAAAACGACCTTGGGGAAAAACAAAAAAGCCATTTTTCTCAGCCTTGGGGAGGCCATTTTCTGCATTCGAATAGTTGATCGACATCTAAAGACCCTAATATTTCCATTGGTTTATTTGGAATTTCATTTGGAGTTTGTGAAGGCAGTCAAAAGTCCCCTGCAAGATGAGGTTCATTTTCAGAAATGTGGCGTTTTTTACTGTGTTGAGTTATCATTTTCAAATGATGATTCTGAGCATCTGGAGGATCATTTTGAGAAACGAACAGAGGTTTTTGTGCCTAACACATTGAATATTAAAATCCTCTCTCATTTTTCCTACAGGTGTCATAGATTGGGAGAATCAAATCCATATCTGGGCCCTAATTTTCAGATCTCATATTTTCTTGTTTTGACACATGTTTGTGAAATGCAGATATGAGGAAAATGAAAACAGATCTCAGGGAACTGAGAGAGGTTTTTGCTCAGAATAAAAAGATGCACAAAATAATCTTTCAATTTATACACATATGTCTCTATGCGAGATATATAGATCCGTAACTACAACCCTAGTTTCTGGCAATTTGGCCCATTTTCTATGGCAGAAAGTTTCAAGAATTGGTTGTAACTGTTATCTTTTAGATTAGAGAGGATTTCGACCTCAATACATATATGAGGAATATTTGTAAAAGAGTGGGAGGGGATTAGTACTCCTGGGCTGTAGAACTTTTTATCATGTTTAATAAAAGAGTGCAGAGCATTTTCAATCTATATAAGAGATTCTTGTGATTTTGTTTGCAGAGAATGTCTTATTGCTTCATTTTCACATCATTTCACTTGGTTTTATTTCCATTTGCTTCCCGATTTGTAACTGTGTTTTTAATGGAATTCATCTGTTTTTTAGATGCTTTGTTGCTGGATAGGTTATAAGTTGTTTCTTGTAGAGATATGAAGATTCAAAATTCATCCTTGCTAGATGCTCTATCCCAACTATCTCTTTCCACTGATTTATGCTTGGAATTCACTCATTGCTAAGTGCTCCTTGAATTTTGATATGTTTTCTCTTTATTCTGCTGCCATACTTTTTATAAATCCTTCC
>JZKD02S0951126.1:137905-149060 GCA_000966675.3 Picea glauca
TGTGGGGGTGGAAGAGGGAGAAAGAAGTAAGAGAAGGTTGATGAGGCAAGGCCAAGCAAGCTAGGAGGATAAATTGTCATCATAAAGGGGTGCTAGGTGGACCCAATACACTATATTGGTAGCCCATTTAGTAGAAAACATTTAATTTTTTCAAAAAACTATAGTGATTTTGCAAGTGATAATATCGTAGACCAATTTTGAAGGCCTAAATAGCATTTTTGGGTAATCAAAAACCACTAGAAAAAAATATACCTTTGGTACATTGTTTCCCTGCATCTCAAATTAAAGAGCTCGAGGATATCTTTCCAAACAACTAATCTATTTGAAAAATGAAGCTTGTATGAGGAAGTTATAGGCTAAACAATGCAAGGTAAAAATTAGGCACTAGTTTACTTCCATAGGTCGTAACTTCCTTCTCAAAAATTAGTTTGGGGAACATGAGTATTCTATGGAAATATATTGTGCCATAGATGATAGCCATGGATCTAGATTGGAATTTTGGGCACCCAGAAGTGCACAAGATGAGAGACAAGATTCTTGTATCATTTAATGCTAAAAGAGGAGATTAGTCAAAACTTCAACAGGCTATAACTAGAACCCTATAGCCCAGATGAAGGTGAAAATTGGACAAATTGTTAAAAATGGGGTCATGAAGAAACCAAATCAGATTCTATCAAAATTCCAATGGACTAGGTGCAAATATGGACGAGAATAGCTAAAAATTACACCTGGTTGAAAGGTGTGAAAAATGAGTAAATGGGTAATGATCAAATACTTGTTTCTCATAACCTTGAAATGAACAAGAAAGTTGTCATTGGAAAGGTATTATATAAAATAATCCATATATTCCCATAGAAATGTGAATTGAGTAGAAGAATTCACTAGCAAACAAAAAAAATATTTCCGGTGCACTTAAAGGGTAGAATTGTGCATAATTTTATAGATTTGTTAACTTATTTGTGGTCTAACAAATCCTATTGCATGCACATTTGGGGTTAAGGACACAAATAGAACAGATCAGAGTCATCAGAGAGACCAAATACAAGGAATATGCTCAATTAACTTACAACAATTAAGATGAAGTCATGGGGTTGTATGTCAACATGGGTAATGAAAGGACATAATCAAATGGGCATGGAGATGGAAAAAATGAAAGCATGAATTAGGTAGAGACAATAAAGAGTCTAAAAATAGATGTATTGAGCTATAAGGCTGATAATAATAAGCCTATGAGAGCTTAGGAACAACAAAATGGCATCAACATCAAGTTGTTGCAAAGCTTGTATAGAATACAAAAGAAGGTGGATAAGGAGACATAATCAACTAAGTCAAAGATTTATAGATGACATGATAAAATGGGAGAATATAGAAGTGTGTATAGACATAATCATCACTCACCAAGGCACTCAATTAAAAGAGCGTAAAGTAGTCCAAGTTATCTCTCGTCAGAAAGAATAAGAGGAGGTCTAGAGTGGATGAATTGCAAGGGGAATTCAAGAAGTTAAAACCTCCTACCTTCTATGGTGAGCAAAAGAAATATGAGGATGAATAGGCTTAGTTGTTGGGTCTGAGGAAGTATTTTTAGTTACACAATTATTCCTCACAGGAAGAAGTGAGAATTGCAATTTACTAGGTGAAGGGAAAAGTGTCAATGTGGTGGGACAAACTCATACAAGTACAACACATTGATAAGAATAAGATCACTTGGAGGTAGTTCAAAAATTATTTTAAAAAGAAATACTTGTCCAAGTTTTATTATGATATAAATATGCAAGAATTATTTGAACTCAATGTTGGGAGTATGACCATGGATGAGTATGACAGGAGATTCTTAGAGTTTTCAAGGTATGTTGACTTCATCAAAGATGAGAAAGTCAAGATTCAATGATTCATGAGTGGGATACCTTCAATATTTAGTGATAAAATACAATATGATTATACCAAGACATTGGAGGAAGAAATAAGGAGAGCCAAGTGCCTCTATGATCAATATAAAAGAAAGAAAAAAATTCCAAAAGGCTTGGGAAGAAAAGAATAAAGTTAAGATGGAGAAGAGGAAGAAATGGTACATGCCACCATTCTTCAAGGATAATTCTCATAGGTAGCCAACTTAAAATGAACCTAGAATGATAGAAACATTGGGAAAATGGCTAAGGCAAATTATTATTAAATGTTGGGGTTGTAAGGGAGATTGCATGCACAGAGATTTCCCTCATAGAGGTGAAAGAGTGGAGACTGTTCATAATGTACAGTAGGCTTATACAATTGAGAACATGGAAAAAACAATGCCAAGGATCTATGTATCCCTAGACAACAAGCAAGTTGAATTTCAATCTCATATGATTGAAGTGGAAGGTAAGACCAATTATCAACCTATATCTATTTTAATTGATTCAGGAGCTAGTTATAGTTATATATATCCTAAGTTGGTGGAAATATTTCATTTGCAAAGAAGAAAACTTGGGAAATCGTGGTTGGTTCAGCTAGCCACAATAGATAAAAGAAGAATTAATAAGTTGGTTAAGGAATGTTCAATGGACATGAATGGACTAATCACAAAGGCAGATTTGAATATCATACATTTAGGTTCATACAATTTTCTAATTGGTGTGGATTGGTTGGACAAGCATTATGTTTTCCTAGATTGTTATAATAAGGCATTTACTTGTTGGATGAGGAAAGAAACTTGTGAAGATTTCAAGGTATTCCAAGGGTAGTATCTATCAGAGAAATTTCAGCCTTGCAGTTGAAGAGAAGCTTCAAGAAAGGATGTCAAATATTTGTAGCACATATGGAAGAGACGCCTAATGTTAAAGTGCCAAGAATTGAAGACTATGTAGTCCTAAAGTAATTTGAGGATGTATTTAGAGAAATATTTGGGCTTCCACCAAACATATGTATTGATTTCTCTATTAGTTTTATGCCTGGAGAAACCCTAGTGTCCAAGACTCCTTATAGGATGAGCACACAAGAAATGAAATAATTACAAATGCAGCTTGAGGAGATTTTGAAAAAGGGGTATATATGCCCAAGTATGTCACCTTGGGGTGCCCCAATGCTACTTGTGAAAAAGAAGGATGGTACCTTGAGGCTATGCATTTATTTTAGGAAGGTGAATAAGGTGACTCTGAATAACAAGTATCCTTTGCCAAGGATAGATTATCTTTTTGATCAGCTGAAAATTACAAAGATATTCTCCAAGATTAACCTCAGGCAGGCTATCATCAAGTGAGAATTAAATAATAATATATCAACAAGATGACATTCATAACAAGGTATGGTCATTATGAATTTATAGTGGTGCCATTCAGGTCATCAAATGCACTAGTTGTCTTCATGTGTTTAATGAATGGTATTTTCATAAATTACTTAGATAAGTTTGTCATTGTATTCTTGGATGCCATACTTATTTACTCTAAGTCTGAAGAAGAGCATGAACAACACTTGGTGATGTTTCTACAAGTATTGAGGAAGCATCAACTATATGCAAAGATGAGAAAGTGCTTAATTTATCAGAGACATATGCACTATTTGGGTCATATCATTTCAGAGGAAGGGATAGAAGTGGATCCCGAGAAAATAAAATCCATTGAAGGATGTCCAACACCAAATAATGTCTCGAAGGTGAGGTAATTCAAGGGGATTTTAGTTTATTATAAAATATTTATTGAGGATTTCTCAAATATTTCAGACCCAAACACTTCTCTGCAAAAGAATGGTGTGATATTTGAATGAATCTCTGATTGTGAAAATAGATTTAAACACTTAAGAACTTATTGAAAAGTGCACCAATATTAAGAATTGCTATCCCTAATGAAGATTTCATTGTCTGCACTAATGCATGGAAGGAAGAGCTTGGTGGATTCCTTTCCCAAAATGGACATGTTATATGCTACGATTCAAGGAAGTTGAAAGAGCATAAGAGACACTATGCCACTCATGATTTAGAATTGGAAGCCATATTTCATGCCTTAAAGATGTGGAGGCACTATCTCATGGGAAAAATATTTGAGCTAAGGACAAACCATAGTGGTCTAAAATATTTGTTTGGACAACCAACTTTGAATGTTAGACACATTAGATGGTTGGTATTCCTCAATGAGTATGACTTTGATACAAATCATATCAAAGACAAGGAGAACAAGGTGGTTGATGCACTTAGCATGAGGGTACATGATATGCATGTTACAACCATTAGAATGTAAATATATGATTTAAAGGATAGTATTTTGGAATCTAAAAAATTAGATTAGCATTATATGGAGACACAGGAAACATTATGGCAAGGTAAATTTCAATAGGAAATTAAATATTATTAGATGAGAGAGGATGGAATCCTCATATACAAGGGCATAGTATATGTACCTAAATCTCATGAGATGAAAAATATAGTGCTAAGAGAAATGCATAATGTGCCTTATGTTGGGCACCCAGGGTACCAAAAAACCATTGCAGTTGTAAAGAAACAATATTTTTGGCCAGGTATGAAGAAAGATGTGGCTAATTATATAGTCAAATGTTTAGAATGTCAAAAGGTAAAGGTTGAGCATAGACATCCAACTAGTTTGATACAACCATTGCCCATTATGGAGTGGAAATGGGAAGTTCAGATAATTGATTTCATCACTAAGATTTCCATATCAGTGAAGAAACATGATTCCATCATGGTGGTGGTGGATAAACTAATTAAAGCTACTCATTTTATTCCAATGAAGTTAACTCACAAGGAAACCAACATTGCAGATATTTACATGAGAGATATTGGCAGGCTACATGTTGTGCCTAAGGCAATTGTTTTTAACATAGATCCCAAATTTACATCAAATTTTTGGAAAGGATTTGGGACAAATATAAATTTTATCACAACATATCATCCAAAGTCAGATGGGAAAACAAAGAGGGTCAATCAGGTAATTGAGGATATGTTGAGGATGTATGTGATGGATAAACCATCAAAATGGGAAGATTATCTACACTTAGTTGAATTTGATTATAATAATGGGTATCATGCATCTTTAAAGATGAACCCATTTGAGGCATTATATGGAAGAAAATGAAATACACTAATGAGTTGGGACAACCCAACAGACAGAGCTATGGTTGGGACAAAATTGCTCCAGGAAATGGAAGACAAGATGGTGAAACTAAAGCAGAATTTAGAGGTTGTACAAGACAAGAAGAAAATTTATGCAGATAAGGGAAGAACTCATAGAGAGTTTAAAGTGGGTGACCATGCATTCTTAAAATTGAAGGCCAAGAGAAGTTCATTGAAGTTGGGGAACTATTCTAAAGAGGATTAGTTTTGTTGCATACATGCTTGCACTTCTTGCATCCATGTGCATTCATAATGTATTCCATGTGTCTTTGCTTAAAATGTATGTTCCTAATGTTAATCATGTAATTGATTGGAATATGATTTAGGTGGAGAAATAAGGATATTTATGAGTTCAGTCGGTGTCCATATTGGATTGAAAAGTCAAGTTTCTCCATAATCGATCAATAGGGTTGGTAAAGGTACAATGGACATGTTATGGTCCCAAATATGCAATGTGGGAGAATGAATATGCCATGCGGGAGGAGTACCTCCATATTTTTGAATATTTTTTAATATTCTTGGATTGTACATGTGTATACAATGCACTGAGGACAATGCATAAATAAGGGGGAGGGGAATGTAATACCCCCAAATTGATCCCCAGTTATAAATGTACTTACATTCTATAGGATGGTGAGCCATGATATTTGTGTCAAAGATCCATTGTATATATGTTTTGAGGCTAGAGTTCATGTATGATTTAGGATAGGGGGGATATGTGTTGAAAGGCCAATGATCCTAGCAAATGTAATATGTAATCACACTAAGATTTATTAATAAAATACATCATTGTTGTAGACCAATCAGACAAAAGAGTATGAGGGGATAGAACTCCATGAGAGGGAAAGGAGGTTAATATTCTAGGAAGAGGAGCTAAGCCAAGGGAATAATATAATATTATTTCTAAAGTCTAAATCATGTGATATAATTTTATCCTAAGTTCCTAAAGGTGGGGAACTTATCACCAAGTGGATTCAATGTAGTTTCTAGCATGACAAGTGTCAAGTTGGGAACATGCATACATAATGTGGGAACTTAGTGCAATTTCCAATCATTCTGATCATTCTCACAATCATTCTTTCCATTCACTCACTCATACCATCCATCAAAAGTACATGTACTTGGAGAGATTTGAATCTGATTGTACCCAGTAATTCATTGGTAGTTTGGGTTGAAGAAGTAGGTTGTCAGGTTTGTGGATATTCTCTCTAGGTGAGAGAACTGTTGGGAATTGTTTCCTTGTGTGTTGGGCTAGTGGGTGTTTCAATTCTTAGAGAAACCTTGTGTTCCATGTGCTACAGAGCTCTGAGACTTCATGCCCAACCTATTTTTGAGTATTTGAAATGGATGTGGGATAACGGAAGGGTTGTTGAGTAGAGAATGGGTACACTTCCTGGGGTGGGACAGGTTGTGGGTAATGAGATTCTATGAGCTGGGAATGGTTGTTGGATTTGGAACCTTGGATTGAGCTTAGTCATGTTTTATGTTAGACCTTGGTATGGCTTAATAATCATTTTCCCTAGTGGAGTCTTATCCCCATCTTGAGGGGGAACTACTGTTGATAATTTATGAGCAGTAGAGTCTATGACTGGGAGGAACATATTAGGTATGCATCCATTCAGTCATTTACAATAAAATATAAGTGTTATTTTATATGTGTTTATATGCCATTTACTGTGTGTATGTTTATATAAATTGTGTATGCTTTAATGTGCATATTTATGCATGAATTGTATGATGTTAGTACTGCATATTGTTGCATATGTAGGGCATTCTAGTTATTAAATGGTATAAAAAAGGAAAAAGTGTGTGTGGCATGGCCCAACTTGGGGCTGGGGATGATACTTTACCATACACCTGTTCATAAGGAGTGAAGCCAGTAGTGTTGCATCATGTGGTGCAATACACCTGAAGAGCCTCTAGAAGCCTATTGACATAATATATTTAATGGATTTACACAGTCTTGGAAATAATAGAGTCTTAAACTTGATTAGTGGTTTCAACTCACCCATTGTCTTGTAGATGGTATGATTTGGATGTTCTATGCATGATTTGGTATTGTTTTGTAACTAACTAAGTGAGTTTGGAAATAAATTGTGCTCCTTGATCTATGAAAATATCTCAAGATACTCCAAACCTGACAAAAATCTCCTCATATAGAAAATATGTTACAAGCCATAATGTTTCTTTGAATTCAAACCATTTAGTAATATAATTAGTACATACCAAAATATACACTCTATGATCAGATGGAGGTTTAATGGGACCCACAAAGTCTAGAGCCCATTTTTTAAATGGCTCTACCATAAGTTTAGGTTGGAGTGGAATCTCATCTAACTTCATGGGTTGTCCCATTCTTTGATGACTATCATAGCTTCTCACATACTTCCTGGCATCTCAGAAAATGGTGGACCAACAATACCCTACATATAGAGATTTGTTGGAAGTCCTTTTATTAGCAAAGTATCACCCACAAGGTTCATCATCACATGCTTTTAAGATGTCATATATTTCATCTTCATAAACAAAATGGTGAATGAGAATATTCAACCTTGTTTGGAGGATATGACCATGAACCCATGAGTACATTGTAGTTTATTTAACAAATTTCTGAGACTCCTTTGGAGAAAGGTGCTTCCAAATATTTCAAGTGAATAAGTAATTAACAATATTTGAAAACCATGGCGTGTTAATAGATAATGAAAATATATGTTCATCAGGGAAAGAATCCTCAATAGGAATAACATCCCCATCGTTAGTAATCCTAGCAAGCAAATCACTGACTACATTTTCCTTGTGTGGCTTATCAAAAATGGTGATGTTGTATCCCTATAACAATAAAAACCACCTTGTTACCCTATTATTAGTTATTTTTTTATTTATTAAATAATGAATGATAGAATTATCAATACGAATAAATACATAGTAACATATGATATAGTGATGTAACTTATTGAAAGCATGGATAAAATTGAGGATTTATTTTTTTATGTTACTGTGTAATTTAGTTTGGTAGGAACAAGGTTCTTGCTAACAAAATACATGGCATAAGGTTTTTGTTCCTCTTTCTACTTTGGTTAGTGGTTCAACCGAGGATGAAACTAGATTGACCACCTGATCAATCAGACTGCCTGGGGATGGAACCAGATTGACCATTCCATCAACTAACGATGGGTTGGGGGGGATCCTATGATAACCAGTTGGGAGTTGAATATTTTCCAAAAGAGAAGAAGCCTCGTCCATATGAGGACAAAGCTGAGAATAATGATCACCTTCGCATAACATACAAGAAAATTTGGCAGTTGTCTTCTTCTTACCAACCTTAATATTGCTAGTTGATGGGGTGTCACCAACATGTCTAGCAGAGGTCGATGATGTGGAGGACCACATTTCTAAGACCTTGGGAAGACTAGGTCAATCCCTCAGAAAGTGGTCACCCTTACAAATACTCCAAGGGAATTTGGGTTTCAGATTCTTTGTTTTAATCTTGTCGACCTCATCAACACTCCCAGTATGATCAATAGTAGTTAGTTGCTTGGATCCAACATCTGATGTAGTTGGAGGCATGGTCCGTTTCTAGTTCTTGTTCTTCTCTTTTCATTTCTTATTCTTCTTATCAACTTGGCTACTTGCTTTAGAGATTTCACTAGGCGAAGAAGGAGAAATGGAAGGAGACCTGACAGGCGAAGAAGGAGAAAGGGCGACATGAAGTTGATGTGTGGGTGGTGTGCTTACATATGAAGCACCTACATTCGATATCATCGGAGTGGAAAACAACCATACCGGTAACCCAATTGTGAGACGTGAAAGGCTCAAAGTAGCGATGTAAGGAGGACCAACGTTTCCATAAGAAGGTAAAACAAAGGTTTCCCTTGGCAAAGGCATTCCTTCATTGGTCATTCTGGGACCTGACACCATAAAAAATAAAGATCCAACCTAGATTATGCTAGGGAGAGCAAATAGCACATGCTAAAAATCTAGTAAGCAAACAAGAAAAAAAAACCTTCTCACAATGAGCACACTAGTTGGTGATGAAATCCAATGTCGCGGGAACAAAGTACGAAGGGGCGGAGATAGAGAGGGTAGAAAAGTTTCATTGATGACTTGCTTAACGGACTTACACCTTGGTGCAATCTCCCACACATAATCGTGGGTATACCCTCCAAGGATTCCAAGTGAGTTTGATTAACGTCGATTCTAGGTATCGTGAAGACTTTCCCCTACATAGTCACCTTGTGTAAAGACCTTAAAGAGATAGGCTACAAAGGTTACCAACTACAACAATGATGCCCAGGGAAACAACCGACAGTCTGATCCATGCACAAGGGCAAGGTATCTGGTCCGAAATCAACTTGAAAGGATTCCACTCTTCATTGTGGGTATACCTTCAAGCGACCCCCATAATATGCATAATATCTAGACCAAGACCAACAAAGCAGAGTGATTAACTCTGCCAGTCTTAATGCAACCTCAGGTTTGACCCTTGTGTGAGAAGGGCTTCCAAGGACAAAATATAGCAATTGGATTTCACCGCTCCCTAACACAAGATTCTATGTTTGTTTGCATATTTGGAAATTTATCTTTCACACCTATTCCAAATCTCTACAACTAATCTGATGTAGGTTTTCTACCAAAAAATATAAAAATGTCTAATCAATTTTTAGTTTAGCACTTTATTTTTAAGTTTGTTTTTACTCAAAAGGAAAATGGCGTGGACAATATGGTGTTTTGACAGAGTCAAAATCTATGCAAAGAGATGAATATGAAATATTTTCATTTCGATGAAAGCTATGCTATGAGAAGGAGAAAACATTCATCATTACAGGTGCACAATGTCCCCCAAAAGACAAAAAACATGAAATTTTGCTACTTCAAATGCAAGCTAGTTTCACTACCCAAAAGAAAAAATGAATTTATATTCTTTGTTTGATTATGACGTATATAGAAAGTAAATAAAAAACCTTCAATGCTCCATTACTTTCAATCAGGAGAAAGAGTCATATGCAAATGCAAAAGACACGAAGCAAAAGGGCTACAAACAAAGAATGCACTCAAGGTAGTGCAGTATGAAAGAAAATAAGTAGAAACTTGTTCTAACAAGAAAGAACACCATCAAGGATTCTATAACCAATCAACCATTCAAGGAATACAATAAAATGCAGAGAAGAATCCAAGAAATGATAGGGAGAAAGAGAAATCACTCAAAATTGTCCTGTCAAAAAAGCAGCTAGAAAAGGCAATTTCACATTTCTAAAAAAAAATTCAAGCTCCAATCAAGAAAATAGGGAGTGATAATCATAAAAAATCATCAAAAACCAATCCAAACAACTTCACAAACCAACCACAGACTCTGGATAAAGATCTCTGCAAAAGATTGAGTAGAAGAAGGCTAAAACTCTAAAAAAAAGAGACTAGCGCTCCCTAACACAAGGGTACAGAGTGTTGCAACGCTCCCTAAAACACTGTATGGGAGTGTTGACACTCTGATATGGCCTAAGGGGGGGTGGTAGTCCTCCCAGAAACTCAGAAAAAGAGCAAAAAATTGCAAAAAACTCACCCATAATGCATGAAAATTGGTGAAATTGCTAGTGAAGGTAGGAGAAGGTTAATGGATAATGAAAAACCAGGAATTGCTTGGGAAAATGACCTCAAAGATCAAATGGAATAGAGCATATATCCTTGAATTCTTTTAAAACAACTTTCATACAATCAGATAAATGAGAAAGCAGTAGATCGACTCCAAATCTCAAAGAATAAGAGTGACTCAAAGTAAGGAAAAAATTTCAAAAATCCAAACAAAGCATAATCAATTCTCAGAAATCAAGATGTTGGAGGCCAAACAGGGACACACTGAGATGGTAATAACCCTAAGCAGATGAAATCAACAAAAAATTGAACTCAGATATCAACTCCCAAAATATGTTTTAGCAGAAAAAGAGTAGCGCTCTGGTGTCAAGGGAACCTAAGTGTTTCAACACTCTATGGAAGTCTGCAAGGGAGTTCCATTTCTCTAGTGGTAGAGGCAGGGGAGCGTTGGGCTTCCAGAACTAAAAAAAAAAT